>JAQQSW010009324.1:0-13259 GCA_028646575.1 Pseudocheirus occidentalis
TTAGCTTTATTAGGATATTGCTTTGAGCTTAATCTTCTAGGGAGATATAGCAAACATACAAAGAACCAGAATGTAATACAAGATGTAACACCAGGGGAATGCTACATCTTGCAATGTGGATTTTCCAAAGAAAGTTATCCCAGGTTTCCCAAGTACTTTGTGGGTCATCCATCAAAATCATAGCTAAAAAGCCCTTACCGATGTATTTATTTTTAATACTCACCCAAAAGGTACCATCCATCCAAAGTAAGGTTATTTAATGAAATAGCATAGCAAGACCAAGTTGCAGTAAGACATCTTCCGCTCCTTCGTAAGCCTGAGGAACATTCTCTGACAAATACATACCACTGTCAGTGGGAAGAGTGGATACGTAGAGGTACAGTGTGTAGAGGAACACTTGTGACTAGAGTACATACATACATGGGTTATTTATGTCTCTATTACTGCTGAGCTTCTTAATATCTTGTAGTGATGTCATTTGATACTGCTCTCCACTGGTTTTGGCCTTTTGTGTTGTCTTCAAAAGATAGATGGATTCTTGTTCTTGTTGGATGCTAGTCTGGTGGGTGCATAGTTGCCATCAAATGCTCCTCTACTGGAGATATTGTCTTTGCTAGCTGCTTCCAACAATGGTCTTTTGGGTTTTGTTGTCAATTTCTCTATTCTGTTAAAGTCTTGGCTATAGTGTTATTTGTTCCTCATGAGAAAAATGGGCTTTGTCATACATCTTCATTTCAAAGACCAAAAGATTGTCTTTACATCTCTTTTGATAAAGCAAGAGTCCTTGCCTTAAGGATAGAACCAGCATAAGTCCTAGTTTGGGGGGTGGAATAGAGGAGAAAGGGAAACTTCCTATCTTCTCTCTCAAGAAGTGGCATATGTACACGTCAATGCATACATATAATCCTTGTCCACAAACTCGGTGTTATAGGACTCTTTCATTACTGGTAGAGATTTATGCCCTGCCCTGTGTGTAGGGTGGAGTATATTTGGCAAGAGGTAGGAGAACTCCAGCTTTGCCAGCCTCCTTTGGGGTTTAGCAAGCCCAGTCCTTGCTTTGGGTGCTTTTGGCTTTCAAATTTGAAAGGTAAGATGGGAGAGGCCAACCATACTTTTCATCAAATATATAGCTAAAGAACTACTGCCTTCAGGATTGAGTCTATCTTTTGAACCATACTTTTTGGTCAGGAAGCTTGAGTCTCTCTGTCAAAGACATCACTCTAGCTTATGGAAAACATGCTTTTATATTTCATTAGCTAGACCAGACCCAATTCTCATTCATGTTGTAGATGCTTTCTCAAAACTACAAAAGGCTGCTGGGTTCATGGTCTCAGTTTCTTAATTCCCAAACCCTTTCTACTGCCTCACTGATTAGTGGATGAAGAGAAAAGCATAGTTGAAGCTAAACCAGGTGTCTTTCTCTTAGATAATTAACTATGTAAATTGTTAGCAAAGCCTAAAAAGGTTTGTCCTCACCTTTGCTAAAAAATTATTTTAGCATTTATGTAATGCTTACAAGAATTCATATAGGTTACCTCATTTGATCCTCTCAGAAACTGATATGGTATTATCCCCATTTTATGGATGAAGAAACTGAGGTTGAGATAGTTAAATGACTTGTCCAATGTCATACAGCTAGTCTGAGGTAGGATTTTGAATTCGGATCTTCCTGACTCTAGTTTTCTAACCATTACACTAATTGCCTTTTATATAAGAGAACTTAAAGTATTATATGAATTGTGTTTGTATATGTGTGTCCATTATGAATGGAGGAAGAGAGGACCAAAGATAAAAACTTCCTGGAAAGTGTGTCTTTGGAGTTTGGCTTTAAAAGATCAGTATCGGTTAAAGAGGAGCAGCTAGGTGGCAAATTGGAATAGAATCCCACGCCTGGAGTCAGAAAGACTCCTCTTTCTGAGTTCAAATCTGGCCTTGGACACTTACTAGCAGTGTGACTTTCAGCAGATCACCTAATCCTTTTCCCTCAGTTTCCTTATCCATCAAAGGATATGGAAAAAGCAATGGCAAAATACTTCAGTATCTTTGCCAAGAAAACCCCAAATGGGGTCATGAAGAGTCAGTCATGACTGAACAACAAATGAGTTAAAGAAGTAAGGAGGACTGTTTTAACCAGGTAACAGCATAAGCAACAGTACAGAGGTGGGAAAGTGTGGGGCAAAAAGAGAGACTGTAATCCTACTTTGAAAGGGCATAGAGCCTGATGAGGAGAGTGATCGAAAATAAACATGGGAAAGTAGGTTGGCACCGGATCATGAGGTGTTTGGTTGCCAATCAAGATGTAGAAACTTGTTTTGTTTTAGAAATTGAGAGTTTAATAAAAACAATTCCACAACTCTCCATATATACATAAACCCCAATGCCATTAAGTGACACTATACCGAAAAGTGACTGTCATTGATTTTTAAATGCAATTACGCAGTTTTGCCATTTTTTAAAAGAAAAAAGCCAGTCTGCTTTAACAAGGTCGTATCAACACAGATGGTTGTGATCAACGTGTGTATTTTAAAGATTCTGCTTCCTTTGAATCACTTTATAAAAATCTGTATTTCGCTGAAATCTTCCTACTTTTTATTGTTACCATGAAGTGATGTTCCATTACATTTCTGTATCATATTTAATGAACCATTTTCCAAACATATTACTTGTTTCTAGTTATTTTTACAAGTATAGTTGTGAATATTTTTGACTTCATAGGTACTTTCTTCCTCTGAAAAACTCATGGTAATGTTGGGGCAAAGGATGTGGACATTTTTTATTACTCTTAGTGCATATATCCTCATTGCTTTCCAAAACAGTTTGTCAAATTCATAGTTCTATCAACAGTGAACTGATATGCTGCTTTCCTATAGTCCTGCCAACATTAAGCTTGTTCATCCATCACAAGCTTTGGAAATTTAAAGGGTGAAACTGATACCTTGGAGCTTTTTTTAAACATTTGTTTCTCTTATTTTAGTCATTTTTCCCCCAAATGATTATTAATAGGTTGTGCTAGTATCTATAATCATATGAAAAATGCTCTAAATCACTATTGATTAAAGAAATGAAAATTAAAACTATTCTGAGTTACCATATCACACCTCTCAGATTGACAAATATGATAGAAAAGGTGAATGATAGATGTTGGGGTGGATGTGGGAAAATTGGAACACTAATGCATTGTTGGTGGAGTTGTGAACTGATCTAACCATTCTGGAGAGCAACTTAGAATAATCCCTAAAAAGCAATCCAACTGTGTATGCTCTTTGATCCAGTAATAACACTACTTGGTCTTTATTCCAAAGAGACTGTAAAAAAGGGAAAAGGACCTGTATGTGCAAAAATATTTGTAGTGGCCCTTTTTGTGGTGGCAAAGAATTAGATACTTGAGGGCACACCCATCAATTGGTGAATGGCTGAATAAGTTGTGGTATATGAATGTAAAGCAGCAATTCTCAACCTGTGGGTTGTGACCCCTTTGGGAGTTGAACAACTCTTTCACAGGGGTCACCTAAGACCATCGGAAAACACATATTTCTGATGGTCTTAGGAACCGAGACACCCCTCCTTTATCCGTCTCCAGGAGGTTCTACCCACATGCAGACACACCCAGATACGCCCACATACAAGTATTAAAGGGTCGCGGCATTAGGTAGGTTGAGAACCACTGATATAAAGGAATACTATTGTTCTATAAGAAATGATTCACAGGTAGATTTCAGAAAAACCTGGAAAGCCTTGATTCTGAGTGAAGTGAGCAGAACAAAGAGAATATTGTACACAGTAACAGCAACATTGTGTGCAATGATCAACTGTGATGAACAGTTCTTTTCTGCAATACAATGATCGAAGACAATTCCAAAAAACTTATGATGGAAAATTCAATTCATATTCAGAAAAATAAACTGATGAAGTCTGAATGCAGATCAGAGAATGCTATTCTAATGTGTGTGTGTGTGTGTGTGTGTGTGTGTGTGTGTGGTTTTTTTCCTTTTATTCTCTTCCTCCTGACTGATATGGAAAATATGATATGACTGATGTGGAAGTAGAAGAAAAATAGATTGTGCTAGGTGATACAGTCCTTTGAGCACTGGGCCTGTAGTTGGAAAATTTAAATCCAACCTCAGATACTCGATAGTTAAATTGATCCAGGGCAAATCATTAATCTCACTTTGCCTCAGTTTCTAAAGCAGTAAAATTTGGACAATATCACCTCCCTTGCAGGGTTTTTGAGAGGATCAAATAAGAAAATATTTGTAAAGAGCTTAGCACAATACCTAGCACATGGTAGGTGTTATATAAATGCTTACTCCTTTCCTTCCCCCCTTCCCTTTATAAAGTTTCCTATTACATTTTTGATGACTTATTTCATGGGTAATATCTACTAATTTTTAAAATTTTTGTTAATTCCTGAATGATTTTGGTCAGTTGTTTGATGCAAAGATTTTTTTCTACTACAACTTTGTAGTTTAATCTGTTTATAATTAACATTATTAATAACATTGTTGTTAATATTAGATATCCTTTTACCATTTATTTTTGAGTTTTAAAAAGGAATATTTACTTCAAAGATATAGAAGGAACGAATATACAACTTTTCTTTTACATCCCCCTTTTCCCAATACGTTAAAAAGCATAATTTCTGCTTTGTAGCTTTCCCTTCTCTGGAGAAGGGAGTGGTGGAGGGCATTAGGTTCACAGTTTAGCTCAGTTCCTATCTAACATAGTTCCACCAAGTTCAAAGGTCCTACCCACTTAGGTCCTGGCTACTCAGGATTTCCCTGGATTGGAGGCAGTTCGCCTCTAAGAAAGTTATGCCTTGAGCTCCTGGGTCTTGGGACTCCACTAGAACTGAAAAGGACAAAGGAAACAGACTCAAACCCCTAGCTCTATTCTTGGGGCCAAAGGGCTTACAGGTCCAGGGGAAAGGAAGACCTTCCCTATGTCAGCACAATAAGTGCCTAAGCCTCGGGAGAAAAGGACCTTTCATTGGAGGTCTTCAGATAGTCTAGATGACCATTTTTATCGTGTGTTGTACTAGGGATTATTTTTTTCAGTAGATATTCTTTAGCTCTTTTCCAAATGAGAAATTCTTTTATTTTGTTATGGTAGAAAGGACAGTAGAGTGGGAAGTGATATATTTGTTTTATAGTTGCTGTTCATATGACTTCTTGAGGACTTTCCTCATTTGGGAATAAAAACAGTTAAATGAGATTTTTTTCAAAGATCTCTTATAGCTGGAAGTATATGTTGCAATCAATTATATAATATGGTCTTCCTTGCATTGTTTTATTTCCATTGTCTTTCTTAAGGTGGCCTATGTTTACTAAAAAGATGTCTTGTATAGTAGCTGAAAATGTATCTTCCTAAGTTATTTAGTTCATTTGTTTTCTTAACCATTTTTTCCTGCTCCCTTGTAGTCCTGTCTTTTGTCTTCATTGAAGTCCTTGTCTGAACTGGAAAACCATATTGATAAACCTCTTAATTATGTGCAGAAGAAAAAAATAAGTCTTTACTTAAATAATTACACACACAACTATTCTCTCTCCATAAAGCCTCTTCCTGCAATTTATCTTCACACTTGCCTCTTCTACCTATGTAAACCTGCACTTGTAACTTACCCGTTTTTTGTATTTTACCCACTTGATTAAATGTACATAGGCAATTTTGTATTTTAAATTATTTTGATTGATTTGGATGTTGCCCAACTGTATTACTTTTCTTAGTCCAAATATAAAAACCTTCTTTGCTTAGTACACTCTCCCCTAAAAACAAAGTTGTTTTTTTTTACCCCTTCATTTTCTTTGATAACGGGTTGGGTCTTCCTCTAATACACAGCCAACTTTTACTATCTATGAATTAATAGAAAATATTACTTAATAATTAGCAAAGAGGGTCCTTAAGAGTCCTATATCTGTTTGCTGTAAGTTAGAATATTTTAATTATTGCTGATTGCTTATTTGGCTGTGGCTCAGTTCTCTGCCCCGCCTGCAGGCTGTCCCTCTCCAACTTACCTAATTTTCATTTTCAGCAAACCCACCCACTCAATGCCCAGCCAGACATTATTCATCCACTCCTACCTGTCCTGTTCTGCTTGACAGCTGTTACCTCCCTGCAAAGCTCAGTGGTAGTAATTCAGTTGCTTTTTTACCTGCCCTCCTCAGTCTGGCCCCTGCCCAAACCAAGAGACAGGAAGCGGTAAGAGTAAGACAACCTGATATGTCTTATCAATAGTGTTAGTTTTCACCCTTGTGTCCCAGCCTGACCCTGAAATAGCAATGCTTAATTTTTTTGGGTCCCTACCAAACATATACAGTTCCTCAGAGTTTGCATAATTTAGGCTGAAATATCAAGAGTTAATGTTCTCAAAAACTTTGACAAAGAATAAAGAGATACCAATGTGCAGTAGCTTCTAGGACAGTGGCAGACCGAGGCTAACTATAATTTTTGTTGGACCAGGCATGATAATACTCTGAAGACTTGCAGGGCATTTTCCCAAACTGACAAAAATTTCAGATTGCAAAGTCCATATTCCGTCCTTATTCTCTCCTTAGTTCATCTAATACTAGAATTAGAATTCACCTAGAATTCCAGCTACTCTTCATTTTGCTCATCCCAGTCCTATTTATTCTTCAGACCCTACTTTCTTTATGAAGCCTTTCCTGGTAACTCCAGTCCACATTGATGAGCTGCCCATCCCTGAGGTACTATTATTCTTTTTTTTTCTTTTTTGGAGGGGGAAGAGCAGGGCAATTGGAGTTAAGTGACATGCCTAAGGTCACATAGCTAGTAAGTGTTAAGTGTCTGAGGCTGTATTTGAACTCAGGGCCTCCTGACTCTAGGGCTGGTGCTCTATTCACTGTGCCACCTAGCCGCCCCAGTACTATTATTTTTTAAATCTGTACCACGTGATTGACTACTATTATTGCTACTGTTACAATAGTTAGCATTTATATAGTACTTTAAGTTTTGCATAGGGCTTCATCATTATTTATTTAATCATTACAACAAACCTAGAAGTGAGGTGCTATTATCCCCATTTTGTTGTTGGTTAAGTCTGTTGGTTGGGTCTGACTCTTTGTGACCCCATTTGGGGTTTTCTTGGCAAAGATATTGAAGTAGTTTGCTATTTCCTTCTCCAGCTCATTTTATAGATAAGGAAACTGAGGCAAACAGGGTTAAGTGACCTGCCCAGGATCATACAGCTGGCAAGTATCTGAGGCCACATTTGAGCTCAGATCTTTCTGTCTCCAGGCCTGACACTTAATCTTCTTCACCACCTAGCTGTTCCGTTATCTCCATTTGCAGATGAGGAAACTGAAGCACTGTATGATTTGCCCAGGGTCACATGGCTAATAAGTTTTGAGGCTGTATTTGAACTCGGTTTTTCCTGACTCCAGCATTCTACCCATTATATACCATTATACAGTTATAGTAAAAATCTCAGTTATCTTATACCGTCAAGAATGTCATTCTGGATCAACAAGTATTCTGTTTATTTGAGGGTTTCCATACCAACCTTATAAAAAAAAGTCAACTATTTCGGGGTGAAAAACTTTCTGAAATATACCATGTAAGTTTTTGCATTTCTAAATTGTCCTGTGCTATAGACACAGCTGTCAGAGTAGTTGTACATGGGGCTGAATACAGGACTGAATGATCTACCATGGGAATTGGGGCAGTGGAAAGAGGGTCAGATCTGGAGTCAGAGGCTCTGGCTTTGAATCTCTGATTTGCTGCTTCTTACTGCTTGTGTGACCTTGGGCAAGTTACTTAATCTCTCTGGGCCTCATTCCCCTTATTTGTAAGATGAGAGGGTTGAATTAGATGACCCCTGAGGTCCCTTACACCTCTAAATCTGTGAATCCATCATCCCTATGTCAACGCACTATTTCACATAGAGAATACCATGCCTCTCCCTCAGGCTGCTGAATCGTCCTAGTGGACAGAGCTCCCAGTGTTTCATAATAATATCCTTAGGGCTTATGGTATTGTGATGCAGGTAGATGTTTGCCCCCAGAAGACAGAGCTGTTCTGTCTTCCACTGCTTTGTAACTGACTCTTCTTCACGGTGAGAGTGTCCATAGCCTGTCACTGCCACAGGTCTGCTTTTCATCAGCCCCGGCTACTTGGGCTGTCATTGCTTCCAGTTGGTCAGTTAAGTGCCTACTGTGTGTGAGGCATTGTAGGAAGTGCGTGAGATATAAGTAGCGGCAAAAGACAATACCTGCTCTCAAGGAGCTCAGAGTCTCATGAGGGAACTACATGTAAACAAGTATGTACAAACAAGCTCTCTCTGTATACACACACACACACACACATATACACACACATATGATACATTAGAAAGAATATAAGGAAGGCACCAGCACCAAGGTATATCAGGAAAGATCTTTCAGTGAAGATAGCATTTTAGCTGAGACTTGAAGCTGCAGAAGGTAGAAAGAGGGAAAGCATTCTAGGCTTGCAGGCATCTAGTGAAAATGCCCAGACTCTGGAGATGGAGAGTCTTGTGTGCAAGGAGACCAGTCTCACTACATTAAAGAGTATGTGGGGGTGGCTAGTGGTACAGTGAATAGAGGACCAGCCCTGGAGACAGGAGGTCCTGAGTTCAAATTTGGCCTCAGACATTTAACACAAAACTAGCTGTGTGACCTTGGGCAAGTCACTTAACCCTAATTGTCCCTTCAAAAAGAAAAAAAAATTTATACAAAAACAAGAGTATGTGGCAGGTGAAGGTGGGGAATGGAGTAAGGCACAAGAAGATTGGAAACATGGAGGGATAGGTCACGAAGTGCTTTATATGCTACATAGAAGATTTATATTTGGTAGGGAGTCACTGAAGTTGATTGAGCAAAGGGTAATATGGTTAGACCTGAACTTCAGGAAGATCATAACAGCTAACATTTATGTTTTTAATTATTTTGTTTTATTTTATGTTTTTGGAGACGTGAAGGTGAGACAATTGGGATTAAGTGATTGGCCCAAGGTCACACAGCAAGTAAGTGTGTCAAAATGTTTGGAGCAGGGTTTGAACTCAGGTTCTCCTGACTCCAGAGCCGGTGCTCTATTCACTGTGCCACATAGCCACCCCACAACTAATATTTGTAGTGTGATTACTATGTGCCAGGTACTGAACCAAAGTACTTTGCAATGATCTTTTCTGATCCTCCTAACAACCCTGGGAGGCAGATGCCATGTTTATCATATCCCCTTTTCACAGATGAGGAACTGAAATACACAAAGATTAAGTCACTCACCCAGGGATCACACAGCTAGTAAGAGTTCGAGGCTGAATTAGAACTCCAGTCTTTCTGATATCAGGCCTGTTATTCTATTCACTGTACGACCTAGCTGTCTCACATGTGGCGTGCAGAAAGACTCACGGTTAGCATTGATACGGTGTTCTCAGGTTTACAAAGTGCTTCACAAATTCTCATTTGATTTTCCCAACAAATGTCGAAGTAGATGCTATTATCATTCCCATTTTACAGATGAGGAAACTGAAATAGACAAATACTACGGTGTTTTTTTTCCTCCCAAGGACTCAGTATCTGAGGCAGGATTTAAATCTGGGTCATTTTGACCCTGGGTCTAGAACTTAATCTACTGTGCCGCCTTGTTTCTGGTTTGTGGCAGAAAGACCAACCAGCACTTATGAGTCTGACCCAGGAAAGGGAGGTGAGGTGTACCTGCATCACCTCTCAGAGAAGACAAGAGGGAGTGTTCTCTGTGAGAGCTGCTAGTGAAGCAAAACCACCAGGCCTTACCAGCAGATCAGATATGAGAATGAGAAGGAAGGAAGACGTCTAGGTAGAGAGCCTGGGTGACTTGGAAGATGTTGGTACCCTCAACGGTAGTAGGGAAATAAAAAAAGAGGGCAAGGTTATTTTGGGGAAAGATAACAGGTATAATTTTGGATAGGTTGAATTTTCAGATGTCCAGGGGTCATTCAGTTTGAGATCTCCATCAGGCAGATGGAGATAGGAGACTAGAGGTCAGAACAGAGGTTAGGGCTAGATAAATAGATTTGAGAACCATCAGCTCAGAGATGATAATTGAATCCATGGGAGCTGATGAGATCATCAAGTAAAATAGTGAAGGGAGAGGAGAGAAGAGGGCCGAGGACAGGAATGAGAGTCTGTCTGTTCTGGGGCAAACATTCATAATCACTGCTCTCTGAATTGGGTCTGGATCTACGTTTGTAGAAAGTTTCTTATAGCAATAAAAATCACAAGTCTAATCCAAAAAACAAACAAACAAAAAACCCCAACCACATGACAAACTCTGTCGTGGCTTTATATTAAAGAATGTAAATAGTTAATTCTGTATCCCACCTCCCCCGCCTTCAAAATCCAGTAAGAAACAGAGACAAAAACCAGCTTCCTATGCATATGTTATTTAGTGGCTGTGGAAAATAAAAATTGAATATTAGTATGAGAGCAAAAACCCAATAGTATGATCATGTGGATATTGAGAGAGAATGGATGGTAGGAGAGGTTTGAAGGCATTTTTGCAGGGAGGGGAGGTGAATCTGGATCTTGATTCCTGGGAAGTTTGTTTACCTCTACAGTGAACTTTGATATAGGAAATATTGGGAGGGTGGAGAATTAGATTGGAGCAAACTTATAGTTCCTAGTGAAATTGTATGCTTACTGGATCTTGCGCTTTTCATGTGAGTTGCTTCAAAATTTGGGGACAATGATAAAAAGAACCCTGTCAGATGTGGCCTATCTAAACGGTGTAGCTCTGTGCCTCTGCTAAAATGGGGAACATAAAAGGTATGTGTGGGACTTGCCGGAATCTGAAAATATGGAGATGAATATGTGACAGCATATATCTGCAATACTGCATGTACTATAGCCAGCTGCAGCTTGCTGGATGTAAACGTTGGTAATTTCTCAGCTATGTTCAGTACTCCTGGGTTTGCAGTCTAGTTCACTGCCAAAGACTTTTTGTGCAATTCCTTTTGGGCTCTAGAAACCAGAGGCTTCTGAAAGGTGCTCTGACTTGCTAGGTAGCCAACTTTTGTTCTACATGTATTTTGCATCTTAACTTTCCACCTCTAGTGATCAGAAGTCCTAGATTTCTGGAATCATTGATCATTAAGATGGAGATGTTTCTTCCAACTCTCTTGCTTTGTAGAGGAAGATATGGAGACAAAGAGAGATGAACTAAATTGACATGTATCACTGGGCAAATCACATACCCCAACCTGCAAGTGAGACCTACTGAAGTATCTTACCATAATGAATTGTAGAAGTGTAAATTTAGAAGGGACTTCTGAGACCATCTTCTCCAACTTCTTCAACTTATAGATGAAGAAACTGAGATCCAAGAAAGTTACATGACTTGTCCAAGGTTGTTAAATGTTAGTGGCAAAATTTGAAAGGGAATTTAGGTTCAAGTAATGTTTTAGAGTTTGCTGAGGAACTTTTCTATTCCTGGGGGGAGGAGCCAAGATGGCAGTGTAGAAGCAGGAAAACTGTGCAACTTCCCCCATAATCACCTCAAATACCTATAAAATATGACTCTAAACAAAATTTAGGGCTCCAGAACTCACAAAAATACAAGGAAACAAAGCTCCTACTGAAGGCAGCCCAGTAGGTGGAACAGGAAGGGCTCATTGCATCTTGGGAGGCAAAACCAGCCTTGCCTGAAACCACAGCTTGGCCCTGGGGTGGCCAGGACAAGCTTTGGCTGGAGCTTTCAGGAGACAGCATCACTGGCAACTGCGGTGATTTCCAGAATTATCAACCCATAAGAAACACGGGCCAAGGGAAAAGTTAGTGGAACTTGGCTAAATTCTGGGGAGAAGGTCTGGCTGAACTGTTTCCAGGGCAAGAAAGCAGCAGAAGTGGCTGTCATGCAGTCACCTCCACATGTCTGTTTCAGAACTCTCAGCTTGCAGATTGCACGGGGGCCAAGTGATCATTCAGAGGCTAAGTGCTCTTGCCTTAAGCTGCCTGGATCTGGATTGTGGTCTTGGGTGGTGGTCCTGAGGTACATTTTCAGTGAGCCCAAGCTGGTGGGGGCTGCAGTAGCCTCCTAATAGCTCTGGCAGCTGCGCAAAACCCCAGCAATTTGGAACAAAGTTCTCCCATCTGGAAGCAGAGTTCCACGGAGCTAAACAGTCAAGTAATTGACTAGGAACATGAGCAGGCAAAGAAAGCAAAGTAAGAACAGCAATGCAACTTTAGATTCCTTTTTTTAGGGACAAAAAGGATCAAAGCATGGAATGAGAGGAAGACAACACAGTCAGAAATCCTGCACCAAAAGCTTTCAAGAAAAATGTAAGCTGGGGCAGAGCCAAGATGGCAGCGTAGAAGCAGTGAAGTTATGCAGCTCCCACACAGCCACCCTGAGTACCCATAAAATATGACTCTAAACAAATTCTAGGGCTCTCAAACTCACAAAAATACAGAGAACACATCTCTTGCTGAAGGCAGCTAGGCAGCAGGGGCTCATTGTGGCGAACCGGGAGCCGAGGCCAGCCCAGCATGAAACCAAAACCATGGCCAGGCCCCAGGGTGGTCGGGAGGAGCTGAGCCTCCCAAGCTTCAACGTGAGTCTACTTCAGAGAAGATCTACAACACCTGATGTGATCTTCACATCTAACAAGCCAGGATTAGAGAAGGTCAGTGAAAGTGAAACTTTCAAGCTAAATTTGGGGGAGGAAAAGCAGTTCGGCCAATCTGACCCCAGGACAAGGAAGCAGTGGGGGAAGGGCAGGAAGTGCTGTAACCGGCAGCTCGGCTGCCCCCACTAGGCTGCTTCAGAGCCCCTGGCCTGCTGACCCTGCAGGGGGGCTGAGTCAATTGATCAGGGCCAAGTGCTCTTGCATTGAGTGGCCTAGATCTGGATCATGGTCTTGAGTGATGGTCCTGGGGTGTGCTTTCAGCAAGCCAAAGCTGGTGGGGGCTGCAGCTCCCACCCAATAGCTCCGGCAGCTGGGAAAACCCCAGGGATTTGGAACAGAGCTTTCTCCCCCCCCCCTCCTCCCCACCGGAAGCAGAGTTCCACAAAGCTAAAAAAACCAACCAATTAATTGACTGGCCAACACGAGGAAAAAGAAACAAAATAAGAACAGCAATAAAACTCTAGAATCCTTTTTTGTGGAAAAAAAGGATCAAAGCATGGAACGGGAGGAAGACAACACAGTCAGAACTCCCACACCAAATGTTTCTAAGACACATGAAGAATGCCTAGAAGTTATAGATCAACTGAAAAAGGACTTTGAAAAACAAATAAGAGAAGTGGAG
>JAQQSW010009325.1:0-13259 GCA_028646575.1 Pseudocheirus occidentalis
TATAGGTAAGCCCTATACATCCTTACCCAAAAAGACAACCCTCACCTGAATAAAAAACCAGTAACAATATATGCTTCTGGTTTTCAATGTGCTTAAGTTGTGGTCAGCAAAACTGACCATGCTATATTATATTGTAGGGGCAATGTGGTGTATTAGAACAAGTATTTCATATAGAACCAGAGGAACCAGTTTCAGATCCTGATACACTTATTACCTGTTTGACCTTGGCCAAGTATTAACACCTTGCTGAACTTTGGTTTCCTCTTCATAAAATGAAAGGTTGAACTAAATGACAGTGAGATCTCTTCCTTATATAAAATGATGAGTCTGTGTGTAATTCCAACAGAGTAGAATATGGTGGTACTTGAATATTCTTGGTGGCCAGCATAATTTTTTTTTATTAATGCAGTCCAAGATCCTGTTTAATCATGCACACACATACACACACATGTATGTATGTATGTATGCATGCATGTATACATGTATATATGCGTGTGTTTTATTGTAAATTCTTTACTTTTACTTCTTTTTTCCCTTCCCCCAACCTCTCCCCCCACTGAAGGCCACAATAAAGTTTAGATGTGTTTCTCTATAGCTCTAGATATATGCATATACACATACATATATACATATATAAACATATACTTTCTCAGGTATATTCTAGTCCTAATCTTTGTTTTTATGTCTGTGTGCATATCTCTCATTTCCTAGCCCTCCTGCCTCCTCTACTTTACTTCTACCCACTGCCTTGCCCTCCTATTACTTGCCTTTTCCTCTTCAAGGATGCCTCCCCTATCCTCCTATTCCCATAAATCTAAACACCCTTCTATAACCCTATTTTACCTATTCCCCCACCTTCTCGTCTAAAGAATCCTCTCTTGTCTTCTCCCCTCCCCCATGCTGCTACCACTTTATTTCTTCTGAATTTAGAAAACTTTTATAGTTCAAGATCCTAATAACTATTCTGGCTATAATATTGTTCTGTTGACTTTATTGAGTTTGCAGTCCACTAAAGTTCCTATTTCCCATCAGGCTTTCTTTAGCCATATTTCCCTCTTCCTATATGTATTTAGTTGATGTTTTGAGCCTAAATGTAGGACACGGCTTTTCCTCTATTCAAGTTCATTTTATTAGCTTTGGACCATTGTTCTAGGCAGTTGACATTATTTTTTTGGATCCCAGTTCTGTCACATTAGCTATTCCTCCCAGCTTTGTGTCATCAGCAGCTTTGATAAGTAGGTCATCTATGACTTTCTCCAAGTCACTGATACAAATGTTAAGTAGAACAGGAAAATGAGAAATGGGGGAAAATCATCATTGTAGTGGAGTGGAAGAATACTGGTTCCTGGATTCTAGGGCAGACATTTTTACTTCCCACACATGTGACCTTTGGCAAGTTACTTAACCTTGATGTGTTTCTAGTTCCTCATCTTTATCATGAGGGATAATTAAATGTGCACAACTTAACAGAGTGTAGTAAATAAAGAATTTTGTAAACCTAAAAGTGCTACATCAATTGCAGTTGTTAAAAATGTATGTATGCATTTCCAAATTATTTTTGTTCACTATTTTTTTTTCTGGGAAGGAAATCTTGTGGATCAATCTGAATTGTTTCATGGGTCAGGTAATTGTCATGTTTTATAACAATGAAAAATTCCCAGTAATAGGTAAATCTATGAGATGATGCCTTTAATGGAAATAAAATTTCAGCTCATGTTATTAAATATATCAAGTTGCCTTTGATGTGTGTCAATATTCACTTTTCAGTTGAAAGGTCTGCAAGCTCACAGCTCTAATTTCCCCATAAATTTAATAATCTCAGTTCAACTCTGCTTGTGACTTGAAGCAAGTCATCTAATCTTCTGAGGCTTTACTTTCCTCATTTGCAAAAGAGAATTGAGAATCACCCTGCCTCATGACTTGAGAGGAATAACTAAAAGGGGAAATTCATTAAGTGCAAAGTACAATTGAAAGGAAACACATATATACCTTACTTTAAACAAATCTAACTCATGAAACTTGAAATAATAATAATAATAACAACAACATATATTTACCTAGTATTTTAAGGTTACCAAAATATTTTATATGAATTATCTTATCTGAACTGCTGAATTTCAAGTGATTTTTATTACACAAGTATCTTCTATTTTATTGATGATTCTTTATAGTTTTCATTTAAATAGTCCATTTAAAACACTATTTAATTAATATTTTAATTTATATGTAGCTTCTCAGTATGAGCAACTGTTATAGAAAATGAGTTATACATTCACTATGGGTTGCAAGATTCTGAAACTCCCTCTGCCCTGATCCAGTTTACCAACTTATACATAACCATCACATTCTGCCTGTATCTTCCTCAGAGTTAAATAACTGGTATGTAAAAAAACAATTTTTGAACTCAGTCTTCATCATTAAATCAGTATGCAAAGTTATCTATCATTAGAAAACCAAAAGAAGGTATATTTGGAAATGAGGTAGTAGAATTGATGTTGAAAATGTAAGTCACTCAAGGATAACATGAAAATGTCCTTACTTATGTCCCATATCATCCATTTGATATGGGAGTTGACAGGAATTTCTCAGGAAGCATAGTAAAGATGATCAGAAAAAAAAAACATTTGAGCTTGAATCTAACAGCACTTTCAAATCAATCTAGGAAACGTGCTTACCAAAGTACCAGAAAGCAAAAGAAAAACATCAGAGAAAGTCATTTTAAAATTTATTTCATTTCATTTTTTATAAATTAAAATATTTTAAGTTTACAACATTCAGTTCCACAAGCTTTTAAGATATAAATTGTCTTCAACTCCCCCTCTCCCTCCCCCAAGACGGCATGCAATTTGATATTTCATCATATGCCTTCACATTAAACATATTTTCACTTTAGCCTTGTTTTAAAAAAGAATTATAACCAATGTAATGAGCCATAAGAAAGAAAAAAACAAAAAAAAAAGAAAAGAGGAAGAAAATACTTTTGTAAAATTTAATTTAGGCTCTGTAATTCTTTCTCTGGATGTAGATAACCTTTTCCATCATGAGTCTTTTGGAGTTCTCTTATAGCCTTGGATTGTTGAGAGGAGTCCAATCTATAAAAGTTAATCATCATAGATATAATGTTTCTATAGTTGTATACAATGATCTCCAGGTTCTGCTCCTCTCACTCAGCATCAATTCATATAAGTCTTTCCAGGTTATTCTGAAGTCCGTCTGTTCATAATTTCTTATAGGACAATAGTATTCCATTACATTCATATAGCACAACTTGTTCAACTATTCCCCAGTTGATGGGAATCCCGTTGATTTCCAATTCTTTACCACCAGAAAAAAAAGAGCTGCTCTGAATATTTTTGTACATATGGGTCCTTTTCCTATTTGTATGATTTCTTTGGTATTTCAACCATGGAACTGGTATTGCTGGGTCAGAGTGTATGCAAATTTTTCTAATCCTTTGGGAATTGTTCCAAATTACACTCCAGAAGAGTTGTACAAGTTCAAAATTCTACCAAGAATGTATTTGTGTACCAAATTTACCACATCTTCAGCATTTGTAATTTTCCTGTTTTGTTATGTTAGCCATTCTGACTGGTAAAATATGGTACCTAAGAGTTGTTTGGATTTGAATTTCTCTAAACACTAGTGATTTAGAGCATTTTTTTCTATATGCTTAGTAATATGTTTAATTTTTTCCTCTGAAAAACTCCCTGTTCATATCATTTGACCACTTATCAGTTGGGGAATGACTTGTATTCTAATAAATTTGCCTAAGTTCTCTGTATTTTAGAAATTAGGCCTTTATTAGAGAAACAGGCTGTAAAAATTATTTCCCAGTTTTATGCTTCCCTCCTAGTCTTGGTTACATTGTACAAAAATTTTTCAATTCAATGTAATAAAAATTGTTGATTTTCAATTTCATAATGCTCTCTATCTCTTCTTTCATGGTAATTTCTTGCCTTCTCTGTAAATCTGAAAGGTAAACTATGCTCTCCCAGATTGTTTATAGCGTCAGTCTTTATATCTAAATAATGAACCCATTTCGACTTTTATTTTGGTGTACCATGTTAAATATTGGTCTATGCCCAGTTTCTGCCATACTATTTTCCAGTTTTCCCAGCCGGTTTTGTCAAATATTGGATTGTTGTCTCAGAAGCTGGAGCCTTTGGGTTTCTCAAACAATAGGTTACTATGGTATTTGATTACTGTGTCTTGTGTGCTTAACCTATTCCACTGATCCAGCACTGTATTTCTAAGCCAGCAGCAAGTAGTTTTAATGACTGCTGCCTTATAATACAATTAAAAATCTAATATGACTGTATCACTTTCCCTAGCATTTCTTTTCATTAATCCTCTTGGTATCTTGGACCTTTAGTTCTTTCAGGTGAATTTTGCTGTTATTATTTTGCAGTTCTACAAAATAACATTTTGGTAGTTTGATTGGTATGGTACTAAATTACCTAAATTAATTTAAATTATTTTAAAGTTGTATTTTTATTGTCAATCTTATTATATTAGCTTGACCTAACCACAAGCAACTGATTTTTTTCCCAATTATTTAGATCTAACTTTATTTGTGTGAAAAGTGTTTTTCCAATATTGTTCATATGGTTCCTGGCTTGGTTTTGGCAGGTAGAATCCCAAATATTTTATAATGTCTATAATAACTTCAAATGGAATTTTTATTTCTATTTCTTAATGTCAGACTTCATTAGAAATATATAGGACTGCCAAGGATTTATGTGGGTTTATTTTAATATCAAACAAGTTTGCTGAAGGTACAAATTATTTCAAGTAGTTTTTTACTTGATTCTGTAGGATTCTCTAAGGATATCATCATATCATCTGCAAAGACTGATAACTCAGGCACTTCTTTGACTACTCTAATTCCTTAAATTTCTTTTCCTTCTCTTTATTGTGACAGCTGAAATTTCTAGTGCCAAATTGAGTAACAGGTGATAGTGGACATTGTTGTTTCACCACAAAAATGGAAATGTTTCAAGCTTTTCCTTATTTCTTATAATACTTGCTGATGGTTTTAGGCAGATGATACTTATCGTCTTAAGGAAGACTCCACTTATTTCTATGCATTCTAGTGTTTTTTTTAATTAGGAATGGGAAATTGTATTTTGTCAAAAGCCTTTTCTGCAACTATTGAGATAATCATATGGTTTCTACTAATTTTGTTGTTGATATGATCAAATATGCAGATAGTTTTCCTAGCATTGAATCAGCTACACATTTCTGGGATAAATTCTACCTGATCAAAGTGTATTATGCCTGTAATAAGTTACTACATTTTTTTCGCTAATATTTCATTAAAATTTTTTGCATCTATGTTCATTAGGGAAATTGACATGTAGTTTTCTTTCTCTATTTTCACTCTTCCTCATTTAGTTATTAGTACTGTATTTGAATCATACAAAAATTTTGTAGGAATTGTTCTTTACTTGTTTTCCCAAATACTCTATAAAGTTTTGGAATTGATTGTTCTTTAAATGTTTGATAATATTCACTTCTAAATTCATGTGGCGGGGGAGGGGGAGAGCAGTCAAAATGGTGGCTTAGAAGCAGGAGAAATCTGGGAGCTCCCACCATAACCACCTAAAATATCTATAGAATATGACTCTAAACAAATTTTAGAGCTCCAGAATCCACAAAATGACAGAAAAATAAGGCTCCCACTCAAGGCAGCCTGGCATGCAGACAGGAAGGGTACATTGCAGTGGAATGGGAGTTGAAATCAGTAGTCTGAAACCAAGGCTGTAGCCCCAGGGTGGCCAGGGCAAGCCACTGATGGAGCTTACAGGAGAGTAGATCACCAGCAGCTGTGGAAGTTTCTAGAATTATCAACTAATGAGAAACAAGGACGAAGTGAAAGGTCAGTGAACTTCAGCTAAATTTTGGGGAAAGAAGCAGGTGTGGCAGATTGCCCTCAGGGCAAGAAGAAGTTTGGTGGCCTTGCAGCCACCTCCACATGCTTCAGAGCCCAGGCCTGCAGTTTACAGCATTAGCAATCAATCATTCAGAGGCTAAGTGCTCTTACCTTTACTTGCCTGAATCAGTATCATAGTCCTGGGTGGTGGTCTTGAGGTGTGTATCCAGTGAGCCAAAGCTGGTGGGGGCTGCTGAGATGGTGGGCTCCTAATAGCTACAGGAGCTGCAAAAACCCCAGGAATTTGGGACAAAGTTCTCCCCTCTGAAAGCAGAGATCTACTGAGCCCAAAAGTCAAGTAATTGACCGGCAACATGAGCAGGCAAAGGAAAAAAAGAAAAAACAGCAATCCAACTTTAGATTGCTTTATATGGGACAAAAAGGATCAAAACATGGAACAGGAGGAAGATAACACAATCAGAAATCCTGAATGAAAGCTTCCAAGAAAAATGAAAACTGGTTACAGGTCACAGAGGTGTTCAAGAAAGTTGTTGAAAACCAAATGAGAGAAGTAGAGGAAAAATTGGGAAGAGAAATGAGAATAATGCCAGAAAATCATGAAAAGTGAGTCAACAACCTGAATGAAGAAAATAATATTTCAAAAAATAGATAAACTCAAATGGCAAAAGAGACCCAAAAAGCCAATGAGGAGGAAAATGCCTTAAAAAATCAAATTTGCCAAATGGAAAAAGAATATCAAAAGCTCACTGAAGAAAATAATTCCTTCAGAGTTTGAGTGGAACAAATGGAAGCTAATGACTTTATGAGAAATCAAGATACTATTAAAGAGATCTAAACAAATGAAAAAAATTGGAGGCGATATGAAATATCTCCTTGAAAAAATGACTGACCTGGGAAATAGATCCAGGAGAGACAATTTAAAAATTATTGGACTACCTAAAAGCCCTGATCAAAAAAAGAACCTAGAAAGCATCCTTCAAGAAATTCTCAATGAAAATTGCCCTGATATCTTAGAAGCAGAGGGAAAAACAAAACTTGAAAGAATTAAAGTTCACCAATCACCTGTTGATAAAGATCCCAAAAAGAAAACTCCTAGGAACATTATAGCCAGATTCTGGAGTTCCCAGATCAAAGAGAAAATATTACAAACTGCCAAGAAGAATCAATTTGAATACTGTAGAAACACAATCAGGATAACACAGGATCTAGCAGCTTCTACATTAAAGGATCAAAGGGCCTGGAGAATTATATTCTAGAGATCAAGGGAGCTAGGATTAAAACCAAGAATCAGCTACCCAGAAACACTGTAGATAATGTTCTAGGAGAAAATATCATCATTCAATGAGGTGGAGGACTTTCTAGCATTCTTGATGAAAAAAACAGAACTGAATAAGGAATTTAACACTCAGATACAAGAAGCATGAGTAGGTAAACATGGGAAAGAAATCATAAGGAACTTATCAAAGTTGAACTATTTACATACCAACATCATATACATATATATATATGTTTATATATATTTATATGCATATGTGCGTGTATATGTTTGTACATGCGAGTACATATACACATATATCTATATAGGAGTGTATATATGCTTATGAATATATGTGATTGTGTGTATATATGTGTGCATAGATATCGGGCACAAGATCATTTGATTAGGAAGGGATGATATTTTAAAAGGTAAAATTGAAAGGTGGGAGAAGAGTAGAATGAGAGGAGACAGGGAGAGAAAGAATGGGGTTAATTACCTCATATAGAAGAGGCAAGAAATAACTGTTACAATGGAGGGGAAGAACAGGAAGGCAAAAGGGAATCAATCAACCTTAATCTCATTGAATTTGGCTTAGGGTAGGAATGACATCCACTCTAAATTGGATACCTTGCCCTACAGGAGAGTAGGGGGGAAGGTAATTAGAAGGAGGGTGATGGAGGGGAGGGCATATTGGGAGGCAGGGTTGTTAGAAGCATAGACTTGTAATTTGTAACTCAAAATCTCATGGAAATGAATGATGTCAACTAAAAATAAACAAAAATTCTTAAGAAAAAAATAAATCCGTCTGGCCCCAGAATTTTTACCTAAGGAGTTCATTGATGGCTTATTCAATTTCTTTTTCTGAAATAAGGTTATTTAAGTATTTTACTTCCTTTATCATTAATCTGGGCAATATTTATATTTATGAAAGTTTATCTATTTAACTAAATTGTCAAATTTATTGGCATGTAACTGGGCAAAAGAAATTCTGAATTACTATTTCAATTTCCTCTTCATTGGAACTGAATTCAATCTTTTTATTTTTGATACTGGTAATCTGTTTTTCTTCTTTCAATTTTTTAAAATCAAATTGACTATTTCACTGCTTTTTTGCTTTTACTTGCCTCCATAGATGGATTCTATGGTCTTTGTTTTTCTAGTTTGCTTCTTCATTATGATTGTCTTTTTTTCTGTCTTTTGAAGTGGATCTTTGCTTCTGGGGCACAGGGGTCTCTTTCCCAAACTTCTTGTGCTGGGAGTTAGGGGCTTGGTTGCTGAATTTGTGTCCTATGGCCTCTGGTTCTTCCACCTAGAAGCTATATAATACAACTCACCAGGTGCTGAGCTGGAGCTGGCTGGTGTGTGCCAAGGATCATGTCCAGGTGATATCTTTCTGTGTTTCCCTGGGATTACACTGAAACTCCCAGAGGGTGGTGTGGGTCAAGGGTGGTTGGGTAGCTGGAATTCTCTTCTTCCCCTAGTGCTTCAGTATAGCATATATATCTTCAGCTGCCATATGTTCTGGTGTCTGCCAATTTCCCCGGCTGTGCAGAGATATGCCTGGGATCTGGGTGCTGCCACTTGCCAGTTCCACCCCCTTGGGGTTCTGGATCTTCTGTTGGTCCACTGAAGTGGGACATTCTGGGTTGTCTCTTTTCTTGTACTGGTCCCCTTTTGCCACAACAAGAGGGACCCTACCTATAGATCTCCCTAGTCTCCCAAGCTGAAAGATTGCTGTACCACTATTGCTGGATTTTTCCTGGGGCAACGTTGTCTGGGTTTTTTAAGTTCCTCAAAGAGGAGATGAGAACACTTACAACTTATTCCACCATCTTGGCTCCCATAAGTTCTATTAGATGACTTTCAAACAATTATTCTGTGGGTTGATAGCCCCCGGAATAGCTGTTGCTACTGATGCCACTTGCTCTGCACTTCTGTTTCAGCCAGATCTGATAGACCTCATCCTATCCTGAGATATTTGGAAATTTCCATTGCCACTGGTGATCCAGTCAGCTGGAGCTTGCTCCCATTCTTCTATGATTGGGTGTAGATCCGCACACTCCGTACGTTCTCAGCCTAGTGTAATAATGAAGTGGTCAAGAAGTAGTTAAGTAGAAATCTCAATGAAATGGTCAGAAATTCTGTAAAATTAGACATCCAATAAGCCCTGAATACTGAAGCTGAACCAGGAACTATTAGGCCAGTAAACTGGGAGTGAACCCAAGATAGAGAATAACCAGTGCTAGGCAGAAGAATGCACTCAAGTAATCCGTCTTGTTATTTCCTTTTGCCATGTACCTGAAGCTGCATTCTTATGCCCAACCTTTTTATTCATTATTGTACCTAATTCCTCATCCATAAATACTGAGGCAATTGCAGTGTCTGGGTTCCCACGTCCAGCTCTTGATTGATCAACACTGAGGTAATCACAAACCCTTGGTTCCCATACCTCACTCCTCATTAATCAATAAGGTGTATATACTCCCCTGATTACAAAGAACAGATCCCTGCACCTGGTTTTCATTTTTAATTGATTAACAAACATTAACAATCAAGGGATATGGTATAAAAGGGTCTGTACTTCTGTAATTCAGGGCTCTTCCTTTAATTGACTTGGGAACAGTCAGTCAGCTGACTAAATTAAAGCTCCTTAAAATTTTAATTAGACTCTGTGGTCACTTTGTTAAAACTCACAATTTCATTTGACATAACAATTGGAGGCCCTGTGAGCCCGGCCTTTGGTCATCTCCAGCGACTACCTTTCCATCTGCAAGGGGGACTGGGCTAGAAAGTTGATCCAGAGGGCAGCCGCTGAGAGATGTTCCTCATCCCCAGATTCACTTCCTTGTCCTAAGTCGAACTGCAGGCTGGAAAGATTCCCAGATTACCTTAACAAATGGCTGATTTTTTTTCTTTCTGTCTCTCCTGCCAAGGCTACACACTGGCAGGCTTCTTTCTAGCAACTGATTGGTACATTCACATTTGGAATGTTGGGGGACAGCAGATAGATTAGACATATTCCATCCCCCACTCACTTTGTTTGAGATGTCAGTCAAAGCCTGAGGGGGTCCTTAGAGGAGGGACCCCCATTTGGTCGAGGTTCCTAGTGGAGGATACCTCTGGATTTGTTTGTCTGTATGTTGCTTGTCCATTGTGTCTTGTGTCTTTGTTTGTCTTGTCTCTTTGTAAGTCCCCCTGCCCTGAGTGGAAGTGGGGGGAGCTCTGTCTTGTCTCTTTGTAAGTTCCCCTGCCCTGAGTGGGAGTGGAGGGAGCTCTGTCTTGTCTATTTGTAAGTTGCTCTGCCCTAAGTGGGAGTGGGGGGCCCTGTCTTTGTCTCTTTGTGAGTCTCCCTGCCTTCACTGAGGGTGGGGGGCTGTCTTGTCTCTCTGTGAGTCCTCCTGCCTACAGTGGGGAAGGTCTATGTCTTGCCTTTAGTGGGGGGGCCCAGGTTCTCTGTCTTGTCTTTTGTGGGTGTCCCTGTCTTCCGTGTTTGTCTCTGTGATTCTAATTAAAAAGGAAAATTCCCACCTTGCTAGTCCACAGTATGGGACTGGGGCAGTCCTTCCCAAACCCCTCCCTAAAGTAATGGAGGTGAGCTGTCCGCTAGAATGGTTTTTTGATCCTGTTCTGGCAGGCAAGGTTAGGAAAATCATTTTTTGAAACCCAGGTTATCTCGACGAGATTCCTTATATTGTTACCTGGATAGAACAAATCCTTGAAAGATCTAGGCTCCTGTTCTGCCCAGGAGGGCCCCATGAAAAAAAACCATTAAGAGAATCAGCTAGGAAAAAGGGGGAGTCAATCAAAACTAAAGAGGGACAGTGAACTCCCTTCTACCCAGTATTAACACCACCTGTAGAGGCTCTTAGGACGAGAAAAGCTGACTAGCAAAAGAAGGGAACTTTGCCTTCTCAGGGCTTGCCTCACCTATGAGGTAAAAGCTTTTATTTAACTGAACTGTAGATACGAGATGGGACGTTGTGAAATCATATGTGTCCTCCTACTCTGTATTGGTCTTTCTAGGGCTATTTTTCATTTCCTCCTGAACAATTGTCTACTCTCTCTTGCCCAAAATAGTTTCTTTTGCCCTGAAAAAGATTATAATTCTTCTTTTTTTTCCTGCCCCAGTGGGGACGAGTTTTGATCAGGTTAAAAAAAAAAACCTCCCACTGCATTCCAGAGTTTTGAAAGAGGCAGGCAGACTAGAAATTATTAACCTTTTCCTGCCTCACCCGAAAGAGAAAAGTTTTTTTGTGTATTAGAATGCAACTGTAAAAGGAGCGGAATTCACTCTGGTCAGTTTTAAAAAGTGCCCACCCCCCAAATGGTTTTCTGTTCTGTTTGTTTAAGGGGGGAGGAAGCATAATGGCTGTGTCAAAGGCCCCCTTTGCAACAGCCCTGGGTGCAAAAATCAGTACTTCTAGGAACGTGGGACTCTTGTTTCAAATTCCTGTACCCACAGCCAGGCTGTGCAACATGGGGAGCAGAAAAAAGTCTTTGTATCTGGTAAGCAAAATTTTCAGTTTTATGTTTATCTAAAAGTTTATTGATCATCACAGTCACTATTTATGTAAGATTCTGAAATGTAATTTATTTCTAGTGATAAGTTGATAAGGTATGTGAAAACAAGAAAACTTTATTACAGTGTAACTTCATGTGGAATTTTAAAGTTATCACATTAGTAAATTAATGGGTCTAAACCTTGTATCATCTGTGTTGTAAGAGAAGCATTTTCTTTTGTAATATTTTAGAGTATTGTGCTTTGAAAAAATCATATGCATTATTTGCAAGATTGGTAATTAAGTTATTTGGACAACTGTTTTAATGATAAAACTTAAAGTTGTTAATTGGTACTGTATGTAGGAAGGAGGAGACTAATAAAATGCCATTATGAACAGTCCTCCTGCATGTATGGGAACTGAAAAAAGGGGAGGCATCTTTATATTGTAAAACTGCCAAAGCCCCTAGAAATTATTTCTATTTAGGCAAAGTCATTCCGCAAAGAAAAGGAATGATAGTAAATGGAATTCCTTGCATTTGCTAAACCTGGTAAATGTTATTGCTTATTGCAAATTCATGAGATAATAAGATTAGATAAATACTGACAATGAGCTATGATTACCGGGACTTGTTGTCTAAGGTAAAAGGCATTTGGGACAATAACCAAATTCTGTTTGGAGTTTAAATTTGGGTATATTTGCCTGCATAAATCAGTAAATGCCACAAGCTACTCAGAAGGGATGTGCTGTGAAATGGTGGAAGAACTGGTGGCGGTAAAAAGCTGAAGGGACAATTTTAGTCTCTGTCTAGGATGTGATCCTTTTGGCCAGCGATACCCATGATTCCCACCTATTCTTGAGTCTAGCTAAAAGGTGGTACAGATACTGCATGGTTGGTTATCTGTGACTTTACCTGAATTTAAACAGAGCTAGGATGTTTTATCCTGTCATATTTGGAATGTCATATGTCCCCTGTTTCCTTTTCCTTCTCTGGCAGCTTTCTATGATCAGAGCAAGTACTCAGTAAGAGATATGAATTATCTTGTTTTGTGGTTAACAAATACAAGGGAAGACTGAATAATCTATATAATAAGTTTAATTGGAACTTGGAAATTGAAAGTAGATAAGAGGATTCAGGGGAAAATGGGGGTATATCCAAGCCCCTCCTGTCTACAGGTGGTTGCAATTTTGTTTTCAGAAAGCAGAAAGAATTGTACCTTGATCCTAAAATTTGGAAGAAAGCAACAGGATCAGACTGATTCTTCTAAAGAATTATATATACGTGTGTGTGTGTGTGTGTGTGTGTGTGTGTGTGTGTATGTATCAGATTCGAATTCAAGTATTTTTCTATTATGGAAACAAATCTTGAGCATGTTTAGTAATGAGATCAAAAGTTTGGGTTTTTGAAGCAATTTTGTAAACATTTGTGTAATTTTATTGTAGTGTTTGTGCCTAGCCCTGTGTGACTAGGAAATTGAACTGTTTCTATGTACCTTTGGTATTCAATCATGTTTCATGTCTGGCCCCCTGCTCTTGAGTAAACATCTGATCTAGGGTTCCTGAAAAAGACGACATTGGATACAGGCAGCTTTTTCAAGAATCTGAACCA
>JAQQSW010009326.1:0-13258 GCA_028646575.1 Pseudocheirus occidentalis
AGAAGAGGCAAGGGATTACTGTTACAACTTTACTTTCAGTTACTCTCATTGAATTTGGCTTAGGGAAGGAATGACATAAAGTTTAAACTGGGTATCATGCCAAACACAGGAGAGTAGGGGGTATGGGGATGAGAGGCAGAGTGATGGAGGGGAGGGCAGGGTCTGGGGGAGGGATGCTGGAAGCACACACTTCAGTAAAGGGACAGGGACAGGGTAGAGAACAGAACAAGGGGAGGGGTGGGATAGGAAGGAGCGACATATGATCAGACTGTCACAATATGTCCACTGTAAAGATGTCCTGTGTAATTACACATGCACAGCCTGTATTAAATTGCTTGTCGTTCCAGTGGGGGTGGGTGACAAGGGAGGAACTGAAAGAATCTGGAATTAAAAGCTCTGCAATACATGCAACTAGGAACTAAGATATACAGGGATTGGGGTAGGGAGACCCTCCCTGCCCTACCAGAAAGTTAGAGAGGTGTTGGAGGAGGACATGGGAGAGAGCGGATTAGGGGAGGGTCTTTACAGTGGGATCGCTGTTTTGGGTTTGAGGGTAGGGAAAAGATGGGGAGAAAATTTGAAACTCGAAAATCTCATGGAAATGAATGATGTAAACAAGAAAACAAATAAAAATTTATATTAAAAAAATAAAAATAGCATTATGGCATCAATCTATCTGAATCTGTTTAACAAATTCATTTCAATAAGCACCTAATCTACTCAAGGTTGTCTGCTGGGCACTCAATTCACAGAGAAAATAAACAAAATTGTTCCTGCCCTCAAGGGGCTTCCATTCTACTAAGGAATATAATGTTTACAGGGGCAAGTAAATATGGACATCTGTTTCTTCATTTGTCAAATAAGGACCAACAAGTAAGGGAACATGTTGAGTGTGGGGAAACAAGAGTTAGTCAGACCAGTTGGTATGTAGAATGCATGAAAAGGACAGTATGAACCAAGTCTGGAGCCAACCCAGAGGAAAGACTTGCATACGTTACAGGGAGTTGTTTGCATTTTATACTGGAGACAACAGGGAACCAATAGTGGTTTTCAGGCAGGGGAGTGACAAGGTCAGACCTGACTCTTGTAACATTATTTGGAAAATCTGTCTGAAAACAAAAGTTGGAAGGCAAGAGAGACACTTTACCCTTGAGTTGGTTCATAGACTGTGCAAGAGAAAAAGACTAGTTACTTTAATTGAACACACACACACATACACACACACATGCATGCACACACACAGTGCTCACAGATGATCTGAGGTCTCACAGAACGTGCAAGTTCAATAAACGTAGAGTTGCTCAGACTGACCAGACCATGTGAAATTACCAACATGTGAATCTGGTGCTGATATCTTAAGATAATATATGAAAATCATTTTGCAAATTTTAAAGTGCTATATAACAGTGAATTGTCATTTGTTCATAAAAAGGGGAAAAGAGAGAGGAAAAATAATAGGTTTCAGTTGGAGTTGGGCTTAGAAAGCATGCCAACAGATTTCTCTATGGATAAAGTATGTATTTTGAGACTTCCCAAAAGCTATAAATTCCTGGATTCTTACTTTACAACTCAACAGGTGATCATAGACAAGTAGAATGACTTTCCAAACACTGGTTTTCCTTTTGGGACCTTAAACTCAATTAAAGTCAACAAAAATTTATTTTGATAATAATAGTAACACTCGCTAGCATTTACTACATCCCAGGCATCGTGATACACACTTTACAAATATTATTTCATTTGAGCCTCACAATAACCTTGGGAGACAGGTGCTCATATTATCCCCATTTTCCAGTTATGAAAACTGAGCCAAGCAAAGTTGAAATGACTTGCTCAGGATCAGGGTCACAGTAAATATCTGAGGCTGGATTTGAATTCAGGTCTTCACTCCAAGTCCATTGTTCTACACACTGTACCATGAAGCATTGTTCCAGAACAAACAGACAAAATTCTATATCAGCTTATGTTCTATGGGTGGGACTTTGGGGACAGGGGGGCAAAGTTAGGGTTAGCACCTAATTACAATTTGTATGTGGACTGAAACGTGCCAAGTATATGAACAAAACAATATTAACAGACAGTAGGCACTAACACCGGAAAGTGGTAAGGAGCTGAGGGTCAAGAAAGGCCTCCTATATAAGGTGATAACCTGAGTAATGGATCATGGGAACCTGGGGTTTCCAAGACAGGGAGACGGGGGAAGGATTATCTTTCAGGCATGAGAAACTCTCTTTACAGAGGCACAGAGGTGGAAGACAGAATGTCAAATGTTCATGGAATAGCTAACAGATGAACTTAGCTGGAATAGGGAGAATCTGAATGGGAGTTACAGGAAACAGTCTGAAGAGGACTTTTAAGTGAAGGAAGCAAGACTTGCTAATAGACGGTTTTATTTTGGTAAAACGCTTTGTGGTCCCTAAATGAAAAAAAAAGAATGAATATAATTTTTGTTCCGTGACAATCTTTTGTTAATATTATTACAATATTAGTGTTTCCAATTATGTTGTGGGAAGGGTTTCTGCAAAAAAAAATTCTGAATGTTTATTTTAGAATTTGCATCATTTTAAAGTCTTGCATGTAAAAGACCTAGAAAATGTGTCCAAAATAAGAAACTCCAGTCAACTGATTACTCAGCTGGCAAGATGAAAATTTCAAGTTGCATAGACAGCTAATTGTGGCCTGCCTATAGAATGACAGGTCTATAATTTTTAGTTTTGTGTGCATTGAAAGCCAGTCACCTTGACACTCAGTAGTCCATTATTTACCGGCCACCAACCATATGGTGATGTTCAAGGAGTGACAGGCACTTTCCATTATGGGATGATGAAATATCCCATGCTTTATTTGGATAAATCAGTCTTCAGAAAAAGAGAAAGCCAGGTGTCCGGCCTGTCCCTACAGGCAGTGATGATGCCATGGGGCCACCTTTAATTCAAGACACTGATTCTTTTATACCAAGAACAGAAGAAAACAAAAGGAAAAAGAAACAAAGAATATTACATTTTATTTCTTTGGTCCAGTCCTATCAATTGTTTTTGATATTCAGGACTGAACCCCACCTATATGATTCCCCCTTTCCCTTGCCCCCCAAAACCCTTATCTTTTACTCAATTTCAATCTGTTTTGTGTCTCTGTGCATGTGTAGTAGTAGAAAGAACGCTTGATTTGGAATGAGAGGGCCTGATTTCAAAGCCTGGCTCTGGAATTTCCCCCCAGTATGACTTTGGGCAAGTCACTTAACTTTTCTGGGCCTCACTTTGTCAAATGTAAAATGATGAAGTTCCATTAAAGAGCTTTGGAGGTTCCTGGGTGATTAGTAAATGCTTCTTAATTGATCAAATGACCCTAATATTTTTTTAATCTCTTTGTTCTATATTTTAAATGCTTTTCCAGTCATATTATGTTGCAAGGATCAGAAAGCTCATATCCTATATAAAGCATACATTCTAGGTAATATTTAACATTTTTTTTCCTTAAAACTAAAATTTGCAATGGCTCAAAAGAATATGGTGGAAGGAATCCTAGCCTAGAAATCAGATGCACTGGTGGCTAATAAAGCCCCTTCCACTAGCTAACTGTGAAACACTTTGCACAAAGTAAGTTTATCTCCTTGGGCCTTGGTCTTCCTTGCTGTGAAATGGGTGAACAGGAGGAAGGTTCCCCCACCATTCTTGAGTGGACCAGCTATGGTAAATGCATGGGACGACATGGTCAAGAGTCTCACTGGATAGGCCAGCATGGGTGATTTGTTTTGTTTAGGGCAAGTTCTATATCAGTGAAGACACAAACCGGCTGATTTATCAAAGAGGGAGCTAGGACTAGACATTTGAGGGCTCTTTCTGCTTTTAAACTCGATGGTTATAACAATATAAATATAAAATATTCACATATTTGGTAAATATATAAATACAAAGATTAAAGAGATTTCCCTGACTATAACAACTATAATCCTCAACTTAAGAAAAGTCAGGTAAATGTATGAACTTTTAAACTTAAGAGTTTAATTTGGTTTATGCATGTTTAAAGAAGTAATGGCAGCATTCAGAAGTCCTAAGATTCTAGAGAATATTGGCAGAAGAAGCATATTATAGTGGACCAAGTGCTGGATATATAGTTAGTGAAGACTTGGGTTTGAATCCTCCTACCAACACATAGTACCTGCATCACCTTGGGCTGCCTAGCCTAGGGAGGGGAGCACAGATTCTGTTTCCTTATCTGGAAAAGAACAATAATGATTCTATCACATGTAAGTGCTTAATAAATATTTTTTGACTGATAACATATAGTATAGACACAACATGAATGTGGTTAGGATGAACATTATAATGTATAAAAGGAACCTTCAAGTTCTATGCAAATATCAGCTTAACTTAGTGGACCATGGATAACGTACTGGCTTTGGAGTCCCAAAGACCTGGGTTCAAATCCTGCCTCTGACACTTGTTCAATATATTTCTAGAGAGAATTCCTTAAGCCTTGCTTAGTGTTAGGCACCCTTCTAAGATTCATCTTCTAAATTCAAGATGGGTCCTGATTCACAGCAGTGTTTCACTGAGGACCTCGTAGACTTTTGATGCAACAAATGACATTGTACTTATTCTCAAAATACCCTGAAGCCAACTGAAATTGTACCTACCCAAGAAATAGCTGACTCTCACATGTTTGACTTCAGTCACTTTGAAACTCCGTCTATATACACCTACCCTTTTTCTTGTATGTTCCTGGCTCAGTACATTACACACACCTTAGTCTATTAGAGAAAGACCATCTACAGAGTAATTCCAGGATTCTCATCTCATTCTTCCATGCTACAATAATGTTAACACACCGTATACTCCACAGGAGACCTTGCACTGAGGGAATTGTGTTTCGTCTAATTTTCTTACAATTAATGAACAAGTTCTATCCCCCTTAATAGTATTATCTTGGGCCCACATTTTTGGTGTGAATTATTTATCCCACTAATTTAATGGCAAACAGTCACCAAGGCATACTTACTTAACGGCGGTTAATTTCACATAGATATTGGTTATAGGTTAATTATTTAGGTGCTACAATCAGCTTTGCATGTAATGAAGTCTCCATGCCTGGGACCACCCATCATAAAGACTTCATCCTTGAAAGAAGTTTAAGGTCTAACTTTTCTTCATCTCACTTCCTGGCTGACTCCATACGTCACCTACATTCTGGCCATCGTCCCCATCTCCCTTTCCACCAGAACCTTAGACTCCTGCCCAGGTACTCCTGGTTTTGATATTTATCTTGGTCAGAATTAGGCCTCCATACTGCCTTCTTGCCATCTCCACAACATACCACCATATGTATTAATGCTCACCATTCCATTTCCCCTTTCTATGCTGTCTTTCACCATTAAAACACACCCACCTTGAGGGCAGGGACTATCTTGTTTGCCTGTATTTTTATCCACAGCACTTTGGACAGATGCCAGTGTATAGCAAGCATTTAATAATTGGTCATTCTAACAATTATTTATCTATCTGTGTATGAATCCCATTTGAGGTAGATTGAAATTTTAGAAGGGATAAAATTGGAAATTCTTGGAGGATAGTATTTTGCTTTTGTCTTTCTGTCTTCAGCCTACTGCATCTGGGCAATCTCCAGCCATCTTTACTTTTGTCCTGCCACTGGTCTTTGATGACTTTGAAAGAGAGTGAGGCTGACAACTTTACACAGTCAGGTTTTACTTAAATGCAATTCACATACAAGTCAAGACATCACCACAAATAGGGTATGTGCTATGATAATGAACCAGTATAGGGAACTAAGAAAATGTTGCCAGACAGACAGGAGGAGAACCAAGGGAGAGAAGTGTCATGAAGACTCAGAGAGAAAAGACTAGAGAAGAGAAAAGATAAGTAACAAAGGCTGCAGGGAGATGATCATAAGCTCCAGAACATCCTACAAACCTAAAAAGCTTCAAAAATTGGTCTAGCTTTAGATTGTATGTCTGTTGTCTAGAGATGAGCCCAGCTAAGTGTAGTAGGGAGACTGACAGACTTCTTAACAAAAGGTTGGCCACCAATCCATGAATACTTTGAGTCACAGAAAGTTATATTGTCCATGTGGAAGGTTTAGGGTCTGTGTTGAGTGTGCCCAGGTCAGTGAGATGACAAATCTTTTGAAGTAATAAATATTTCTATTATGTAACTCAAAAAACAAAAACAAGTCTGAACCCAGAGAAGCACATAGCACTGGGACCTAGAATGTTGAAACATTGGCGCATATCTTTGATTCAAGTTGGTTTTTTTTAAGTCTTTGGATGACTTCATTTAGGTAGATGTAGAGTCCTAATATTTATGGCAGGGCAGTTAGGTGGCACAGTGGACAATGTGCCATGGTCTGGAGTCAGGAAGATTCATTTTCCTGAGTTCGAAATTGGCCCCAGACTCTTAGAAGCTGTGTGATCCTGGGCACCAAGTCCCTTCACCCTGTTTGCCTCAGTTCCCCATCTGTAAAATGAGCTGGAGAAGATAGCAAACCATTCCAGTATCTTTGCCAAGAAAACCCCAAATGGACCACAAAGATGTAGACATGACCAAAGAGAATGAACAACAAATATTTATGGTGTCTTACATTCTACACAAAAATGTCATTCAAGGAGATGTACAGGGGAAAGGGGATGGAACTGGGCTTTTATTTTTTCCTAATTATTGGTGGGTGGAAAGTGTGTGAGAAGGAAGTGGGACAGCTCTCATGAGGGAAGTGAGTTATGTATTGTGTTGTGTGTATGTGTGTAGCTGGACCTGTGATTACTTTGATGTTGGGAACTCCCAATGTGTAAATTCCCTCCACTAATTTAGGTCTGAAACTACATCCTAAAGGAATAGTCCAAAACACCAGCAGGTAAGAGACTGTGGCTACAACTCCTCCTGTGACCTCCCATCCCCTTCCCTGTCAGCCTCATACACCCTCAGCTAGTTTGTGTCACGGGTAGGAATTGAGCCCAGGTTTTCCTGATTTATAGAGCATCTTGTCTGTCCTGAGGACAGCACTAAAACTAGGCATCTAGAGGGGAGGGAGGGCAGTGGATTACTCTGTGATGAGTCAAAGACTTTCACCTCCATTCACTCTCCCAGAGTACATCCCTCCATCTCTCTTTGCCCCTGTATGAGCATCACATTCATATGCATTTGCCTCTCTTCAAATGCTAAGTGGTCCATTAGATTAGCCAGCTAACATTTCACCTCTGCAAATCTGGCTTTAGCTGAGCCATGTGGGAAATTCAAACTGTTCAACAGCTTGATACCAAGAGAGATCTTCCAGCTCCCATATCTATTTCATTCTCTCCCGACACATGATCTTTCGGATATCCCTTTAGCTCTCCCACCTAAAAGAGGCCCTTTTTCTTTTCTTCCTCTTTTCTTTCCATAGCTTATTTTCCTCTGTTTCTCTCTTAACCTCCTCTTTCCTTCCTCCACCTTCTCCCTTTAACATACTTATTCAAAGAAAGAAAAACTGTCTTTTCTACCTTTCCTTTATTGAGTTCCCAACTTTATTTTTTGCCCCAGGGAAAACTCACTTTCTAAAAGTAACCAATAAAGGGACTAAATCCAGTTAATATGATCCTCAGTTTTCAGGGTGCTTTGCAGGAATCTCTTTCAAAATTAGATGTCACTAAATCTGTATCCCAAAGACATCCAAAAAAAAGGAGAAAGGACCTATCTGTGCAAAAGTATTTATAGCAGATCTTTTTGTGGTGGATAAGAATTGGAAATCAAAGGGATGCCCATCAGGAAATGGCTAAACAAGAGGTGGAATGTGATTGTAATGGAATATTATTGTGCTGTAAGAAATACTAAACAGGATGATTTCAGAAAAACCTGGAAAGATTTCTATGAACTGATGCAAAGTGAAGTGAACAGAACTAGGACATTGTACACAGTAACAATAATATCATTTAGGTATTCTCAGCAATACAGTGATCCAAGATAATCCAAAGGACTAATGACAAATCATAGTATCTGCCTCCAGAGAAAGAACTGATGTTGACTGAATACAGACTGAAGCATGCTGTTTTTTATTTTCTTTCAATTTTTTTTCTTTTATTTGAGCCTTCTTGTACAAAACTACTAATATGGAAATGTTTTACATAGGTGCACATGTATAATCTATAACTTATTGATTACCACGTCTGGGAGAGTAGAAAGGAAGGAGGGAGGAATAGAATTCTGAACTCAAACATTTAAATAAAAATGCTTAAAAAAAATTTTTTTAATTAGACGGTACCCAGAGGAAAGAAAATGAAATATATCTTCCTCTTCCCAGCAGAGATGTGGGGAACTTCTGGGGCAGTGTGCTGTATACACAGTCAGACAGTTTCTATATGTGCAATTTGGTACAATTGTTTTCTTTCATTACTGGAGTATTCAGACTAGAGAGAGGAGGGGGAGGGGGGAAGAGTTGTCAGAAATGGCTATAATAAGAATAATGTTAATTAAATGATTTTTGCCTTTTTACATTTATAATTTCCAAGCTCTTCTTCCCCTCAAATATCATTTTTTTAAAGCACATTTTCTTTTGGTGCATCTCCAAATGTTTTCACAGAGGATTGCTAAATTTAAAAAGTAATTGAGATATTAGCATTCCTGCTCAGTTTTTTGGTTGGTTTCTTCATAGGGAATAAAGATCCATTTGTCATTCTGATCTCTCTTTTGTGGATTCTAAATCACTGTCCCTTAATTAAATCTTAACTTTCCAGGTGTTCCTCTATTTTTGGTTCCTGATAAATGCTGTTTAGAAACTAACTTAATGATTAACACTGGGTCTAGAATTCATTGATGATTCTGGATTCTTCCAAGGCCTCTTCCTAATTTTACAGTATTTTTATGACTACTGTGTCTTTTTCTTTCTTTCTTTCTTTCTTTCTTTCTTTCTTTCTTTCTTTCTTTCTTCCTTTCTTTCTTTCCTCCTTTCTTTCTTTCTTTCTTTCTCTTTCTTTCCTTCCTTCTTTCTTTCTTTCTTTCCTCCTTTCTTTCTTTCTTTCCTTCTTTCTTTCTTTCCTTCCTTCCTTCCTTCCTTTCTTCCTTCCTTCCTTCCTTCTTTCCTTCCTTCCTTCCTCCCTTCCTCCCTTCCTCCTTTCCTTTCTTTGACATCTGATAATTGTTCCTGGGTGTCTGTAGTCTTCAGAAGCCTTAAGTAGACACTCTCCATTCCAAGAGTTTTCTCAATGTCATAAATCTGATTTCTTGATTACATTTGGAGGCAAAGTCTGTATTTCATCAGTACTTTTTTCCCTGGAGAAAATTGTAGACTCCTTGCATCTGTTCTTCATATTCTGCCATAAATAATGAAGAGATATGTATGTATGTGCATATACCTATTTTTAAAACCTGTCTTTTCAGAAAATCTTTTCAACTGTTACTATAGTTTACATCTCTTGGATCAAAGAATGTCAGGATGATAGGGAACCTTGGAGATTACCTGGTTTAACATTCTCATTTTTCAGATTATAAAACTGAGACCCAGAGTAGTTAAAGGACTTGGCTAAGGTCATGTAGCTAGCTTGTGGATAATCATGTGCTAGAATTGGGGTCTCTTTACTCAGAATTGCACCAGACTGCCCCCAATGAATCATGTTTCTTATGCAGTTGCACATGGAATCCATCATCTGACTTATCAATAATGTTTATAGCTGAAGAGAGGGGAGGAAATGGTGTGAGGGGCATTCATTTCCTAGCTTCCATCTTCAATATTCAGAAGGTACTTTGTCATTCAACAGACCATTAACTTGAGGAAAAGTTTAGTGATTTGCTGTTCAGGTGGAGTTTCATGGGAACCGAGGCAGATTTTTTGGCTCAATATGAGGAAAAAGTTCCTTAAATTAGAGCTGTCCAAAACTGGATAGAGCTGCCTCAAGAGATAGTGAGTTTCTCATCCCCGGAGGCCTTCAAATGTAAACTAGATAGCCATTTTTCATATGTACTAGGGGGATTCCTATTTAGCTACAGGCTAGAATAGGTGGAGTCTCTTCTAGCTCTTAAAATTCTGGAAGAACTCTTTCACCTGGTAAATGGGGATATTGACTAGAATTCACATTAATTATAGAAGAATTACTGAGCCAAATTTCTGGGATAATGAGCTCAAAAATAAATTCCGTTAGACAGCATCTCAACTGAAGACATGGAAGTAGAATTGGGTTTATTTAAAAAAAAAAACAAAGCCATGCAATTGAGTGCTAGAAGGGATGTTAGAAAACTAAGAGTCTGACTCTCATTTTATAGGTGAGGAAACTGAGGCATAGAACAAGGATATGACTTGTTCAATAATTATAATTGACTTTATTGCTGTTTTTTGGTTATGTCTAACTCTTCATGTTCAACCCCATTTGGGGTTTTCTTGGCAAAAATACAGGAGTGGTTTGGCATTTCCTTCTCCAGTTCATTTTACAGATGAGGAAACTGAGGCAAACAGGGTCAAGTGACTTTCCTAGGGTCACATAGCTAGGAAGTGTCTGATGCCAGATTTTAAATTATGCAGTTCAGTCTTCCTGATTCCAAGTCCAGTGCTCTAAGCACAGAGCCACCCAGCTGCCCAACTGACTTTGTAAAGGCTTTAAAGTGTTCAAGGAAATGTATACATACGTATATATGTGTGTATGCATATACATACATATATGTGTATATGTTTTATATATATATACATATATATATAATTTCATTCTCACAGCAGCTCTGTGAGATAGATAGCATAAAGAAATATTATTATCCTTGTTTCACATATAAGGAAACAGAGGCTCAGAGAGATTAAGTAACTTGTCCCTTCCACAGCTGGTACATATCAAAGGTAAGATGGGAACCCAGCTCTTTCTCACTCCATTTCCAGAATGCTGGCCACCATTCCATATGGGCATAGCTCAAGAGGTCATTGAAAACAATCCATTCTTCCATTACATTGCTCAACTCAAAAGCTACTTTTGACATGACCCCTTCCCTGATCCCCTATCCCACCCCAGCCTGTCTTTCTGAGGGACCTTGTATCCATTTTGGCCATATAATCATGTATATCTATAAACCTACATGTTGCCTTCCCAGGCTAAACTGTAAGTTTCTTGAAGACAGAAACTATTTCCTCTTTTATTTGTAACACCAGCACCTATCACAGTGGACCTGTGATCCCCTTGGTGTTGACTTCCCTTTATCCATGTCTCCTCATCTGTCCTGAGTGATCTTGACCATTCCTTCCATTATTCTTCAGTAGGAAATTCACCCAACTCACTGGAGAGCTTTCTCTAGGTCTTAATATTAGGTGGGGTCCTGAGCAGCACTCTGACTGTCCATCAATTATCTTTCACCTTGATAATTACTACACTAATATAAAGGGTGTGCCAAAAGCCTTAGACTGAGGCTAAGTCTAGGAAAATCTTTAGTTACTTAAATAACTATGTGTGTGTGTGTGTGTGCACGTGTGTGGATATGTATATATGTGTGTATATGTATATATGCCTATGTGTATTATATATGTGTATATGTGTGTAGATGTGTAGATGTATACATGTGTATGTATATGTGTATATGTATATTGTGTAAATATGTATATATGTGTATGTATATTATATGTGTATGCATATATTTATAGTATGTATATGTGTGTATATGTATGTGTGTGCATGCACATGTGTGTGCACGTACATATTCACACACATATATACACACATAGATATGTGTATATATACATGCATAGATGTGTATATATGTACGGATGTGTGTGTGTGTGTGTATGGAAACTGTAAGTAGAGGGAGCCTCCTCCACTAATGCAAATAACTAGCTTTGGGAAACTCACTTCATTTCTCTGGGCTTCATTTTCCTCACTTGTAAAATGAAGAAGTTGGATTAGCAACCTCCACGTTCCCTTCTAGCTCTAAAATCTATGATTCTGCTTCCATCTGTGACATCATAGAGAAGTCAAAAGCACTGAATTGGAAATCAGAGGACCTAGATTCAAGTTTTGCCTCTGTGACCTCTCTGGCACAATTTATTCATCTGGGAAATGATGGAGTTAATTGGATTGCATTTAATGTCCATTCCAGCTCTAAATATATGATCCTATGAACTTAGGGAGTTGTCTGAGGCTCAAAAAGGTTAAGTGACTTACCTAAGGTCACACATGTAATAGGTCACAGAGGCAAGATTTATACCTTTCCCCCCCTCCCTCCACTCAGACTCCTAGATGTATCAGCAATGCAGTATTCATAACGCCTATAGTAACTATAAGTATACTGATATGGTTATTAATCACAAAATGTAACAGGCTTTCTACATGAGAAATATAGGCAGAGCATTTATTCAAATACCAGAAAACTGAGTCCCCAAACAAGAAAGTCAAAGCCAACACAGTAGTTATGAAGTTTGCACATGTAAAGTAGTAAACACCCACATTCTCAAGCGTTCAAAGCAGGGCAGGCCACCTCAGGCAAAGATGCTCCTCTTCTCACTCACAACTATTCAGTGTCCAAGCAGCTTGCTCCCAGCAGCTCCAGCCCCTCCGCAGTTCTCGTCCCTGGCAGTCCTCAGCAGGAGTTCTTAGCAGAGATTCTGGCTGGCTCAAAGGAAAACGAGTTCACACCACTGCCACTGCCACTGCTGCTGCTGCCGCTGCTTCCAGTCGCCAATACGAATGCTAACTTGGTTCCGGCTTTTTTTGCTCCACTCCTTCATGCTATGTCAGCAAGTTCAAGGGGCATGGAAGATCTTCAAATCCCAGTATCATTACACTAGACCGTCATTCTATCCAGTGACATACTAACTCTCTAAGCTGGCTAAGTATTGTGATCAATAGTAAATCTTAAAGAAAAAATCTTGAAAGAATGCCTTAAATAATTATTAAGATTTCAGTCTTCCAGGGGAAAATATGGTCATTCAATGAGGTAGAGGACATTCAAGCATTCTTGCTGAAAAAAAAAGCAGAACTGAAAAAAAAATTTGACACTCAAATACAAGAAGCATAAGAAGGTAAACATGGAAAAGAAATCATAAGGAACTTATCAAAGTTGAACTATTTACATGCCAACATGTTAAAATAATAATTGTAATTTATGAAACTTTTCTAAATATGAGGATAGTTGAAGGGAATACAATATACACACACATATGTCTATATAGGAAGGTGTATATATATGTCTGTATGAATACATATCTGAGTGTGTATATATGTGTACATAGAGGGCACAGAATCAATTGAATAGGAAGGGATGATACTTTAAAAGGTGAAATTCTGAGGTGGGAGAGGAATAGAATGAGA
>JAQQSW010009327.1:0-13258 GCA_028646575.1 Pseudocheirus occidentalis
TCGGATTAGACTGAACTTCCCCCAACTTGAAAGAATTCTTAATAGTGACCCATAATACCTCCAGGAATAAGGCAAACAAGATCCAGATGCAGAGTTGTATAAAATAAAGTGGATTAGATTAAATATATATTGAAATGGAGTCGGACAAGTTGGGCTCCGAGCGGCTCACTCCCCGCCCCGGCTTTTCCCGGGGACGCCTTCCAGAGGCGCGTGGTCCCGGGGCGAGCCCCCCCCCCCGCTCCCAGCGGGCTGGGCAGCGGCGGAGGGGCAGCCCCGGACGGGTCTGTTGGGGTTGGGGTATTCCTGGAGGCAGAGAACGCAGCCCAACGGCGCTCGGGAGAAATTGGCCCGTCCGCTTCTGACAAAAAGAACTTTAAAAACCACCACCAGGATTTCATTTCTGTAACTTCTGTGAAACTGGAATGGGGCTGAGAAATCGGCTTTAATCTCTCCTCTTCATGGGTTATACAGCGGAGTTAACCTTATAGTCAGCTGGGAGAGACCCCGGAGGTCAGCCTGGCCCCACTCGGTTTGTGGCAGTTTTCTTTTCTGAGCATCCTGGCCCAACTGCTCAGGAAATTTATTTATTTATTTATGGAGACCATAGATTTCTGAGCTCTGTGGACCTACTCTGCACCCCCAGCCCCCATCTGCTTTGGCAGGCAGTCGTGACATTTGGCTGTGACTTTGGGAATATTGACTAGGAGGCCCCCAGGAAGAGAATCGTTTATCTGAATGAGCTCTGAGATATTGGGGGGGGGGCGGTACTTAGACGCAAAACTGATCGGCGTCTGGGTTTTGAACTTGCTGCTGGACGGTATTTTGTGACTGTGGTTCACTGCCTTCTCCTAGGACCCGGGGGATGGGGTCTTACAAACCTTTTTTAAGAAACAGTCATCGGGCTCCTCGTGTATGTTCTAAAGCTTTTAATTGGCTGAAGGAAGGCAGTGTTTGTGTGACCCTTCATTTACTCTGACCTCAGATTCTGAGAGCCCTGTTCAGTTCATACCTACTTTAGTTTCTTGTTTAATGCCATAGTAGTTTAGCTGAGACTGTACTTTAAAGCGGATATCACTGGGGGAACCCCACTTTTAGCCTTGACTGAAATCGAGTCAGGTTGATGGGCTAAATAGGCCTGGAGAGTCTGGCCTTGCTAGAAGGCGGGGACAAGACACTCACGTTCCCCTAAGTGAGTCTCTTTGAAATGTGTTCCCCTTCTATCAAGGTAGCCGAGTTTTCTGAAACTCCTTGGTTCCTCTGAGCCAGGCTCCCTACTCTTGTTCTGCCCTTGGTCTGTCTTGGACCAAGCCTATCTGGGGCCCTAACTCGGGTTGCCCAGGAAGAGAGAGAGACTTATTATTGAAAATTAACCCTGTCCCGTTTCCTTTTTCATCTTGAAGGCTAGTGGGGCCGGAGAATAGCTCTTCTTTCCCATCAGACATCCCTTGGCTGAGGCCAAGGGCACTGAAGCCCAAGCTTTAGTGTTTCACTTCCATGAGAAAATCCTAAAAGGAATTCCAGGCTACCCTTTTCAGCTTATTAATTATCTCAGAGGCTTTCTGTGAGGAGCCAGTTTGGTTCAATAGCAAGGTGCTGTTGTTATAAACGGTAGTTACACATCTGCCTGATTGTCTGTGAAGCTCAGCCTAGGAATGTCTCTTTTAAACCAAAATTCATTTGTCCAGTAAGGGATTCCTTTTGCATATGTATTGTCCTTTCCCCACTCCCATCCCCCCCCATGGAAATTGACAAGTACCATTGGGGTAGACTGTTCTGAAACAGAAAATATTACAGTTATTAAGGTCTCTTTTTTTATGTGTTCCCCATTCATGATCTTTTTTGAAACAAAGAAGGAACTCTGTTTTTATTTCTCTCTCCCTCCACCCCCCACTGTTTAATCTTTGGGATCTATAGAAAGGCATAGCTATTTATTTAATTTTTGGGGGGGGGGAGGAACCTTGGTTAATGAAGAAGTTAATGAAGTTAATGAAAAGAATTTAGAAATGCAACAGTTTCTGATAAGTCTGCTGAGAATACAACTCCATAGACATACTCTTGTGATTTACATTCATAGTGAAGCAAATGAGAAAGATGGAAAGAGAAAGGTTTGGATAAACTGCCAGTCTGTTACTCCCCTGAGGCTCTGTATCCTTTCATGAGCTACTGAGCTAGCTACCATTAAAATATTCTCAAGTTAATGTCCTCGCTATTTTAAATGGCTTCTTTAAAAAAAAAAAAAAGTCTTCTGCCCCGTTCCTGCGAAATTAAACCAAAGCCACTGCTGTGTTTATGTGGGAGGAGATATGCAGAAATAATTTTGTGTGTGTGTGTATGTGTGTGTGTGTGTGCGCTCTTGTGATCCCCTTCCGGGTCTGCCTGTAGCAGTTAACAATCAGAACTATTCCTGAGGCTGTCCTGACATTCAAAAGCTTAGTGGAAATACAAGGATTGAAGTAAAAAAAAAAAATCTATATTCATTTCAGATTGCATTTAGAAGGCATAAGAAAAAGCAGCCAGGAAGAGAGGGAAGAACAGATTCCATAGGAAAAGCCCTTGTAGATTTTAAAAAGAAGAGTTTTCATTATATTAGAAATCTTTGGAAACAGCTTAAGTCCTCATTCAGTGTTCAGTTTGTCTTTGGATCTCCAGTGCCTGGATGCAGTAGGCACTCAATAAGTGCTTACTGGATTGACCAGAGTAAGAATTTGGCCTGTGCAAATTCCAGAGCATTATTAAAAGACAGGCTCAGATTATCTGATAGACTTTAAATGAAGCCAGTAAATCAGTACTAACAGATATTGCTACTTACCTGGTAACTGGCAATTGATTTAAAAGTTATCTTAAGGCTGGTAGAAAACTGTTTTAGAATCTCTCTCCCTCCTCCCTCTCCATCTACCTTTCTCTCTCTCTCTCTTCCTCTCTCTTCCTCTCTTCCCCCCTCTTTCTCTCTCTCTTCCTCTCTCTTTCTCTGTCTCTCCCTCTCTTTCTCTCTTCCCCCCCTCTTTTTCTCTTCCTCTCTCTCTCTCATCTTTTTTCTAGCATTTAAATGGTAAGTTTATTCTCACTGTTCTTTCTTTTTAAAAAGTCGGCTTTCACCACCACCACCAACAACAAAATACCCCTATCTATGTCAACCTAACTTTGAGTCTTGTCTATCTCTCCATGTGTCTATGGTAGCTCAAGGATAGAATTTTGGCTTTAACTGAAAATTTCCTACCCCTGATTGTTTAAGCCAGATCCTTAATCTTATTTTAACATATTTAAAATGTACAAAAAAAAAACCTGGAAGAATTGTCTCATGTAAGTAGCAAGTGAACATAGTTTAAACACTCAGGCAGTTCTAGTATCTAATTGGAAACAGGTGGAATTCTCGGAGGCCTTTCTTTGAATCTTATTCTAGCCAAACATAAGGCCACTTTTTACTCACGGCTATTCATTTTGTTTGAGCTATTCTGAGAGAAGAGCGATAGTCTTTCATTAAGGCTTGTTCACGAACATTTTTCTGTAAATTCTGCCATCAGGAAATTTTGGGAACAGAGAAGTTGGGGGTAGAGGGAGGAAGAATGTTGGGTTTTATTCCTTTGCCCCCAAGTGAATTCTGCTTATATAGAGCATATATTGAGGCATCAGAAAGGATGCAGTAATGGCATAATTAGGCCAGCATTCCTATATTGTGTAACTTTTATAGCAGACATGGAAGGGGTGAATTAATATGACTTCATAGTTTCACTTTTGAGTTACCAAATATTCATTGACTTGAACAGGCAGGCAATTTTCTAAAGTGCTCTGTGTTACTAACCGATGCAAAGGATTTTCTTTTTTTTTTTTTTTCCTTAAAAAGAGAAAAGCTTTGACCATTGCCAAAGCCTGGCTACCTTGGTTAGAGTAGCATTTTAATGCAAAGTTGATGGGAAAGCCTAGGAGTTGTAGGTAGGTAGAGTGGGCACAGGGGCTTTGGGCAGTTTTCCTTATAATGAGTCTGTATGTCTGTTTTGTCGTGGTTGAAAACCACAAGGACTGGAAATTTCATTTTGGAGTGTGAGTGAGTGAGTGAGTGAATGTGTGTGTGTGTGTGTGTGTGTTTGCTTGCTTGCAAAAATGTGTTGTTTTGGCAGGGTTTTAGGCAGGTGGATGGTCACCTGGGCTTGTCCTGAGCTGTTCAGTTGGCATGGTTAGACTTATGCTAAGCCATATGTAGTTCCTATTGAAAGGGGTGCCCTGCTGGCATCTTGGGATGACTAGGGGTATGTGCTTAGTCAGACCAAGGAAGAGGTTCCTTTCCTGGGCAGAAGCCTTAAGGGTTGTCTTCATTAGTGGAAGATAGAAAGCCCCAGCCTGCTGCGGTGAGTGGGGTCACGGACATTCGGACTTGACAACTACAGCAGCAAAGCCCTCTAACCATCTATGCTTCCGCATGGTTTAAGTTTGCATTATACAGTAGCAGCATCTTGTGTGGACCTAATGCACGTGGAGGAGTTCACATCCCCACATATGTGTGTATGTGGACTGGGACCTGTGACTTTCTTGGCAGGGAGTTCTCCCAGGAAAATGCCCTTTGCCAGTGGAGTCGGTACCTTCTCTTCAGCTGAGGCTTGGGAGGGAGCCACAGGGGGCTAAGCCAAAATGCCATTAAAATGTGATTGGGCAATGTTTTACACAAGAGATCAAACTAGAACGTAGATGAGGTAAATTTATGGTTTTCTAAGTTAGTATGCGACTCTCAGGACTCATTTCTGTTTGCAGTTCACTCATCTGGCCTAGACCCCTGAGAGGTGACTTGCTTAAAGTCCCACAACCAACATGCCTAGTGGTTAGAAACTGGACCCACCTCTCCTGAGACTCCCTGAGGGGACAGCTCTCCGTTCCCTGGGTCTGTCTGTCTGTCTATCTGTCTCTCTCTCGTATACACAATCACGTAGAAGTACATATCCAAATGTTTACCTAGCTCAAGTGTAATACTCATAATAGGAATATTGTATGTATTGAGTAACCATATACTACACATGCAGAATAAAATGCATCCCTATGATGTGTATATAAAATATTTGTGCATATAATGCAAACATATGTGCATAGATAGTCACATAGTGACAATTACATGACATATTAAGGTTTGCAGAGCACTTAGATATATGATTTTATATGAGATCTCTGTTTTCTTGTATGCTTGCATGCACGGATTGTACCCACATTTTAGGTGTTTATATACACACATGTGTAGCATGAGAGGCAGAAGGGCATAATAGATGGAATCCTGGATTTTGAGACTGGAAGATCTGGATTCGGATCTTACTCACCTCTAATGCTCCTTCACTGTTCCATCATGCTCAGGGTTACTCATAGTCTTGGAGCCTCAGGCTACCCTCTGCTTCTCTTCAGCTGCCGTCTGATTCAGTAAAGGGAGTTTCCACCCCATAGTTAAAAATCACTACATGGGAAAAATTTTATTTCCTTAAACATTTAATTTGCTGCAGAAAATTCCATAGCACATCCTTTAAAATAGGACATTTTAATTCTGGCAGGCTTCATTCTGGTCCTTCACTGCTCTCCTGATGTGTGATTATTTGTCATTGTGTCCCCCCCCCCCCCTTCTTTCTTTGTAGAAAAGGGCATATAATAGGTCAGGTGTTTTGTATTCCATTTTAAAAATTTGGTGAACTCTTTATTTAAAAAAATTTTTTTACATTTAAAAAAATCAGTTTTTATTAATATCTTTTAAATATCATCATGGTTTCCCCAAGTATCCTCTTTCCCTCCCCCTGCCAGAGAGTTGATTTACTTTTTTGATAGAAAGACACCTTCCAGGTGAGAACATTATCCATTGACATTGGTCTGAATTGAGTCTGTTTGTTTAGTACAGATTTCCTGTTAGATGAAACTCAGCTTTCTTTCTTTCCTGTTTAATTGTATGACAGTGCTCTGTCGAATTGGGAAGCCCCCTGCATAGCTTATGGTCCTCATGGCCAAGTCCCTTTCTAGCCATCATTATAATCCAACCAAACCCAGGTACCGAGAAGCAGACGTGTGGTGAGAGGCTTGGATCCTCGCGGATGAAATGACCAGGAGCCTTAGCAAAGTGGCTGATTATGCAACGTAAGGGGAAACCTGCTGAGCCTAGTGTCCTGTACGCAGCAGATGCCCCATAAATATTTTTGGATTAATTGAGCCGCCGGTTACTCTTCTTGGGAATTTGGGGAAGTAAGTGCTGTGTGATAATAAAAGCGTTCATTTTGAGAGGCTGGACTGGGGCGTGTGGGGAGTGGTAATCAGATCAGACACTTAGTGGGTGCATGAGCCCCGGCATGTCACTAAAACCCCTCAGACATTGCTTGTCTGTAAAACACAACGTCACTGGTGGTTATGCTGTTCTCACAACCCGGCTGTTAGGAGGAAAGGACTCTTCGTACGTTGAAGTGATGTAACTCTATAGGGAGGTGGGGCTGTCATGGCAACCTGCTGGAGTTAGTGGGCACCGCAGAGGCCCTGTGGTCCAGCACTGGACAGATGGGCCAGGCAGAGGCGTCAGACCCAAACAGAAAAGCATACAGACTTAGAAAACCACAGAGTAGCATGGTTTCTGTTGTATTACATTTTTATTTATTTTGTTAAACATTTTCCAGTTAGATTTTAATCTGGTTCCTCTCGCCTAAGGGACCTTAGACAATGATTTGTCTAAGGTCACAAGGGTAGCAGGTATTAGAGATAGAGTTTGAACCCAGGTCCTCTGACTCCAAAGAAGAGCTTTATTTATATAATAAATAGCTAGCAGTTAACATTTTTTAAACATGCTTAAAGTTCCAAGGTATTCTTCGTTTTATTACTTGATCAAGCAGATGTTCCTTAGGTGAATGTGGCCAAACTGTTGAAATAGAATGCTGTAATAATTAAGAAGTAATTTGGCAATTCATTTTAGGAAGGAAGAAAAGGAGGGAGGAAACAAGGAGGAGGGAGAGAAGAGGGAAAAAGAAAAGAGAGGGAGGGAGAGAGAAGTGTGTCTTCTGTTGGCAGGAGAAAAAGCTAATAAATGTTATTGATCTTGGGTCAGACCAGAGGAGGTGGAGGTTCAGAGCAGCCCCATTTTCTTCATTTGTGTTGAGCTCCTGGTATGAAAGACATGGGTGAATTGGAGTGAAGGACGTTGACTGGTCCTGAGACCATTCCAGAAGAGGATAGGTGAAGGCTCAGTCGATCGGTCAGCAAGCATTGATTAGGCCCATAGTGTTTGCCAGCTCCTCAAGATACAGAATTTTTTTTTAAAGTTGCTGCTCCAGGGGAGGAGGTGGATCTGGGATGGTTTATTCTGAAGGAGACAAGACTTTGGGGAAGACTTGGCGACTGGGCAGCAGCCTTAGGAGCTTGAAGGGCGTGGTGCCTGGGGCAGAATCCAGAGCCCATGGCAGCAGTTGCAGAGGGGCAGACTGGGGTTAGAGCTCTCCAGAGTCGGCATGAGCCACTTCCGGAGTTAGGACTTTCCCCCGCTTGTCTCCAACTGAAAGCTGAGCGTTGTAAAACATATGGTTCTTGGTCAGTTTTGGGTCTCACTAGATGGCCCATGAATTGCCTTCCAGTATGGTCATTCTGTGAAGCAATAACAATAATAAATGCATTTAGACAGCACTGTGCATACGGCATTTCATTTAATGATCACAAGAGCCTCAGGAGGTAGGGGCTGTTTTTATCTCCATGTTACAGAAGAGGAAACTGAGACAGAGAGGTTAAGTGGCTTGCCCAGGCTCCAGGCTCACACAGCTAGGAAGTGTCTGAGGCTGGATTTAAAGTCAGGTCTTCCTGACTCCCAAGTCTCAATATCTTTCAGAACTTTCTCTTCAGTTTTCTAGGAAAGCTGTGTGTGGTCTTCAGTAGCCTATAAAATATTTTTCAAGAAAATGTTAGAAAAGTGATTTCCTAATATGGTATGTCATTGGAAGCCTCCAAAGAATCTGAAATAGGTAGGGAGATTTTGGGGTATGCCTCTGGGTGTTGTTGGATGATCTTTGCTCACAGAGTTTCCTGGGTTGGGAGGAGGGCATCTCCACAGAACAAGGCATATGTGTAGGGTAGTGGATGCCTCTCTGCTCTCCGAGCTGATGGTTCACCTGATCTTGTAGGCACACAGTTGCTGGCATGGGGTCTCCCTCATCTGAATGGGAGCTCCTTGAGGGCAGGAGTCACGTGTTTGTCTCTCTTTGTGTCCCTGGCACCTGGCGCAGGGTCTGGTTTCCAGAAACCACTTCATTGATGGACAAGAGACCTCAGAAAACATCTGGTCCAGCTCCTTCATTCTACAGATGAAGATGCTGAGGCCCAGAGGGCTAAGTGAGCTGTGGAATCGGAGCCCCAGAGTTGGAAGGGACCTCAGGGGCCGGCTCACGGCCGCTCCCTTCCCTCCCAGCCATGAGCCAAGGCCCGGGGAAGAGCAGTGGTTTGGCCACCTTCTTCCCACAGGAAGTAGCTGGAAAAGCCAGAATGTTGGGCTCTGCCTGCTCCCCTTCAGGGAGCAAAATAGCATTTTCCACCTCTCATTTGCATGCTAATACCTGTGATGTCACACTATTTTGAAACAAAATTGTGGCTGTAGGTGCATGTGGAGGAAATCTGCTCCCATTGCTTCATGGCACTGAACTTAGGCAATGCTCCCGGGCGTTGCCTCCTTCAGCCAAGTGGGGGACAAGCTCAGGCTGGGCCCTGGCCAGGCGGGGGCAGCTGCCCAGGCTAACCAGGAGCCGTCGACTTCTTCAGGTGCTGGAAGATCGCGGGGAAAGTGCTTTGAACCCCCTGCAAGGGGGGGTGGGAGGGTGGTTAGTATGGATTTTTAAAAAGTATTAGTGGGTTATCAGCTGTCCCCGAAGTAAGAAAGACTGAGGAATCCCCCTCTTCCCCACCCTGTCTCCAGCCTCATCACCGTAATTTGTCAGCATTGATCCGAGACTGGGAGCAGCATAGTATTGCCCATTATGATTGACTTTTCTTGTCTGGATGTTCGTCTGGAGGAGGTTCCTGCCTCGGCCTGTAGAGCCAAATAGTGGTTTTCATGGTCCCTGATAAAGACCCTTTGTATAATACCTGGTATAAAATACGCATGCGTCAGTATACATGTGTATGATTACATACGGAGTGGCCTCCAAACTCGGAAGACCAAAGTTCCAGTTCTCTCTGACACTTTAGCTTTGTGACCCTGGGCAGGTCATTTTTCTCAGTATCCTAGGAGACTCTTGCACGCTTCCACACCTGGGAGTTCCCTTTTTCACTGCAGTCACAGGTGCAGGCCCTGTCCAGATAGAGTGAGAACAGTGCCAGGTGTGGAGTGTGAAGGACCCGGGCACATCCCGGCAGAGCGATGCTGGGCAGGTCTCTCCGTGCCTCACTGGCCCACTCTGTGAAATGAGGAAGCCGGGCTCCGGGGCCTCCCGGGCCCTTGTGGCATGACGTCACCAAGTCTGTCACCTCCAGCATGTGGGCTGTCATTCCCATGTTTGCTGTGGCCTTGTTTCAGCATGGCTGAGTAGGCAGTCCTGAATTCCAGTGCCAGATGAGAGAGGACAAGAGCATGCCTGAGTCAGAGGACCTGGGTTCAAATCCTGCCTTTGTAACCTGGAGCAAATCACTGTGCCTCTCCAGGTCTGTTTCTTCATCTGAAAAATGACCAGATTGACCCACTCTCCCTCTGAGTATCAGAAACGAGCCTTAAAGCCTAGATTTCCTCACATTACTCCTGTTCTCTGGAAGCTGGCCCTCAGGGATTCCCCACTGACAGCAGGGTAAAGGCCTAGACCACCAGCCAGCGTCTGGACATTCCCACGGTTCTGTGGGTTTGGACCCCAGCTGAGCCCGGCCTCATGTGGTCATGGGTGAAGTGGGGCTCCCCCTCCTACTCTGGAGAACTGGGGGGGTGGGCTGCTCCCAGTTAGGCTTAGTAGTAGCCTGCTGAATTCTGTTGATACCAAGACAGAAATGGAGCCATCCCTGCCCTCAGGGAGTTTATGTTCTTTTGGCAGGAAACCCTCGGACACATAAGAAAATACAAAATGTATGTAGGTCCAAAGTAATGTCTGAAAGGAGGGGCTGCGGTGGAGGGGCCGAAGGAGGCTAGATCAGGTACAAGACGACCCTCTGACCTTTGGAAACTAGGGATTCTGGTGGTCAGAGTGAGCACGAGACGAAGGCGCAGGGTAGGTGCTTGATTTAAAGTTGTCTAATTGAATTGAACTGTGTTGCTTAAATGTCTTTTAAGCGTGATCCAGTGGAAATACCCTGGCTCTGGAGTCTGGGACCAGCTTCTGATCCTGCTGAGGACAGTCCTTGGTGACCTTTGGCAGTACCAAGTGCTCTCTGGGCCTCAGCTCTGTTGTGTGAGGTCCTGAAGAGTGTGACAAGCTTAGGAGGATGTTAGGCTGGGGGCAGGGAGTTCCAGGGTCCAATGGGGCTGGTGAAATGGTTAGGGCAGAGCCTGGGGGCAGGGAAGCTGCCAGGGAGCCCCAGGCGGCCTTCAGGGAAGGAAGGAAACTGGCTGTTGTGAAGCTTCTTATGTATCAGGCCCTGTGCTAAGCAGTCTACAGATGTGATCTCCTCTGATCCTTGTCCAGGGTCACACAGCTACAAGTGTCTGAGGCTGGATTTGAACCCAAGTCCTACAGACTCCAGGGGCCCTCCCATGTTGCACAGCATCTAGCCAGTCTTGGCTCCCTCCTCCTGTCCTCTGAAGCCACAGTCCTCATGGTCTCCCCTTGTTCTCTTACTTCTTAGACTTCTCTTTGTACCTGGTCTTGTGTGGCTCATGTACTGGGGCGGGGGGAGGGGGGTCTTTCAGTATTTAGTGTGTTCACTCATTGACAAGCCTTCCTGAAGTGTGGGTCACAGTGCCTGGTCGCCCGTTAATCAGCCCATTTGTTGAATGAGTCAAAGGTGTTTGTCAAGCCCATTTGTAGAATGTTATTCTGTGTCTGAGGTACTGGTTATTGATTTTTGTCTAGCCAGTGTGGCTTAGCAGAAAGCGTGCTGAATCAAGGGTCCGGGGAGTGAAAAGTCTCCCTCAACAAGCTTTTATTAAGGGCGTTCTCCCTGCCAGGTCTTGTGCAGGGGGCTGGCAGAAATGCAGCTGCCCCTGAGGGGCTTCTGCGACCTCGGCTGCAGCGGGTTACTCTCTCTGCCTCTGTAAAGTGAAGGGCTTGGGCTAAATGTCCTCACAGGTCCCTTCCAGCACCAGATCTGTGATCCCAATGCTAACTCACGTTGATGTGGACTTGGAGGGGTGCAAAGCACTTTCCTCACAGAATTGGAGGGTTGGGACGGACCCTCAGTATTGCTCCTGAAGGGCTGTCCATCCTCTACCCAAAGATCTCCAAGGACCTGGGAACCGTAAGTGTTATTAATATTCCTTTTACAGATGAGTAAACCAAGGCTCTTAGCTGATGCGTGTCTGAAGTTGTCTCCTGACCCCTTTAGATGGAGAGTTCCTTGAGGACAGGGATAGACTTTTGCCTCTATTGCACACACAGCTCCTGGCATAAAGTGGGAGCTTAATAAATGCTTCTTGACTGACTGCCTGGTCTCTGGCTCCTAAGTCCAGAGCTCTTTTCCCTCTGCTATCCTTCCTTTAAAAATCACTTTCCAGTTCCCTCTCATAGCAGGGATTCTCAACCTTTTTGTGTCCTGGAGCCCTTTGATGGGCTGGTGAAGCCTCTTGGACTCAGAATCATGTTTATAAATGTATAGACTAAAATATATAAGCTCACAAAAGAAACCAATAATATTGAAACAAATTTATCAAAATATGGGGGGAAAAGCTTCCAGCCCCTGGTTAAGAACCTCAGAGGCTAACGAGGCAGGAAAGGTAAGTGATACATCCTAAGAAAGTTCTTTTCCTGCAAGCTCCTTTAAGACAAATTCAGAGGCTTAGGGACTTTCACTTAAAAAAAATATATATTTTTTGTTATTCTCATCTTGACAGACATTCACATGAACATTTCCATAGGTGAAGAGGAATGTATGAGAAACTGATTGCATGCAGTTTGTGTTTAAACCAGACAACATGGAAGTCATGGTGTCAGAGTCAGAGTGGTGCCAGCGTTACTTTGGGCATCACCTGTCATGTAGTGTGTGTGTAACGGATGTAATTCTGTGTGTCAGAAGACGGCATTTCTGCCCATCCATCTCTGGCCCCAGAATGAAGTGGGAAAAGAGGGAAAAGCCCTCCTTTGGCAGGAGCATATTCTTGAACTCACCATTTATAGACCAAATGGGAGGCAACATTTTCCCAAACATGCATTACAGTTATCCAGGCTGTACAAGTCCGTGAGACTGTGAAGAGCAGGCAGCAGTTGAGTTTTGTTGTACAGTGTGACAGAAATGTCATACACGTGTGGATTTTTTTTTTCTAGAAAAGCACCTAGCAGATTGGGTAACTTAGATACTGGACATGTCCCTGGGTGCCCTCACAGTTCCTGGGTGCCTGGAGCAGGGCTTGAGAGCCGTTCCCCCTTAAGGATCCAGCGGGTGATTTTCTACCCTTCACTTACTCAAACAGAACACTGAAGTGGTTTGTTTGTTTGTTGGTTTGTTTTTTAATAGCTTCGCTGTTTCTCTAGAAGCAGCTTTTGCTTGCTCAGGAAACCCTTGTAGAGGCCACTCACATCCAGGTCAAATGCTGTAACTCTTCACCCTACCGTAGCCAATGGCCATCCACATGTAGTTTTTGTTGTGGTGGTGAAGGAGTTTTGTTGTAATGCTAGAAATCACATTCCTGGTCTGCTGAGGGGTGAAGCCTGTGAGAAGAAGTCATTGAATGCTGAAGGGGGGAGGAAGGTCATGGGCACCCCGATTCCTCTTCCAAGCTCCTGGAGCTGTGTTGTCTTCTGATTCCAGCAAGTAGCTTGGGAGCTTAGGAAGGTGGAGCTGCTGGGAACTGAGTCTCCTAACTGACCTGGACATCTGGGCTCAGCTCTTCTCTTTTTTTCTCAGTAAATTAGCAAATCTCCTTTTAAGTAACATATAAGTAGTGCCCTAAAGTAAAGGGAGGAAATGGAGAAAGCCCTTGTTGAACTGGATCAGGGCTGCAGCCTCCAGGCTACATGTGGCCCCCTGGGTCCTCAAGTGCGGCCCTTTGGCTGAATCCAGACTTCACAGAACAAGACCCCATTACAAGGATCTGTTCTTTCAAACTCCGACTCAGTGAAAAGGCCTCCCACAAGGACCTAGAGGGCCTCGTTGGCCTTGAGGCAGCAGGTGTCCCACCCCTGGTGCTGGGTCACTCACCATCTCC
>JAQQSW010009328.1:0-13258 GCA_028646575.1 Pseudocheirus occidentalis
TGCTCTGGGAGCAGTTTGGCCGGACCCGCTCTTCTCCTCCCCAGTTAGCAAAATCCACTGACCTTTCTCTTAGCCTTTTTTTCTTCTGGCCTGATAAATGTGGTAACTCTGCCTCCAGTGCAGCCGATCTGCTCTCAAGCACAAGTATTTTCAACCTCAGAATCTTACTAGCTGTGTGACCTTGGCCAAGTCACTTTAACCTGTTTCCCTTGATTTCCTCAACTATAAAAGAGAGACAATAACAGCACCTATCTCCCAAGGTTGTTGTGTATATGAAAGGAGATATATTTGTAAAGCACTCAGCACATGGCTGACAACTGATAGGCACTATACCTAAATGCCTATTCCTTTCCCCATTTCCAAAAATGATATAAATCTTTGTATCTTTATAGATAAAATCATTTCAAAATACTATATTGAAAGTTATACTATATATTGAATAAAAGATGACATTTGGTCAACAAGTACTATTTGAAATATATCATATGGAAGAATGAAACGATTCCCTCTTTTAACTTTGGACAATTTCCCTTATAATAAAATTGGCATTTTTTACTACATGATGTCACATAAGTGGTAAGACTTCATTAATTTTTAAGAATAGAAGTGCCTAGTGTCTATGTGATTGATTGAATGAACATTTGACGGAATAGGATTGCTAGACACTATTAACCGAAAAACAGATATAATAAAAGAGTCATCTTTAGTCCTGTGGCCTTGCTTAGTTTGAGCAAGGACTCTGGGCTCTGGATGCTGATTTCCTCTACTTGTCCCAAGGTGATTGAGGAGACTTTCTGGCAGGCCCTTAGGGCCTGTCTACTTTATGAGCTAGTGAGAACATAACTTTCAGGTAATGGAAATTTCACCCAGTACCTGTCACTAAGTGTCCTAAGTGATCTGACTAATCCTTCCCATGTGCCTGATAAGAAATCAGGAAGAAAGCCAGCAGCCATCTTAACCCTTGGACTAGAAGGGCATAATCCCTTAAGGAAGTGATGGCCAACCCTAAATAGAGAGAAGCCTCAGTTATCTTTCTTGCAAATAGATTCCTAGTTGCTAGTTTTCCCTAATACCAAAAGGTAAGTTCCAATATATGGGCAGTTGAGGCAGGTCCACATTATTCTGTAAGGAGAAACAACACTACTTCTAGGTGAATCTCTGTTATATAAAAAATTAAAAAGAACTATTGAGCTGTAAATATCTGAGATAATCCTAAATTGGAGGGAATTTCAAGTTTGGGATCTCCTTGCTATAAATAGTTCCTTTTGTGGAATAATAAGAAGCATCAGCCAGACAAATAGAGCAATTTTAATTCTTCTCTTACTATTATTTAGGGTAGGTAAGAGGAATTGAGTATTTCTCCTGGGATTAAATGGGATATTAACACCTAAAAAGAGGTAAATATGTTACCTAACCAGGGTAGTGCCACTTACACAAAAAAAAGATTCTTCACACAAGGACTAAGACATTGGATATAAATCCAAATTATCTATTATGTCCCCTCTTTGGACTTGAGGTCACTAGAACTTTCTTGTTGCCAAAATTTTCCGTTCTTTTAAAGAAATTTTTGTCTGATATTTTATAGCCACTATATTTAGAATGGATAAATGAAGGAAGATTGACTCTTAGGTGTTAGTTATTTTATTGGGAGATATTTTGGAAGGTAGTCGGGAAATACCAAGTGACTCAAAAATGAAAATAATTTTCTTCCCAGAAATAGTACAATCTCAAAACATGACATTTTATTTTTTTACTTAAAAAACTTGTCCTTGACTGTACTCAAAGGTCATTTTAATCTCTCATTATTTTATATAGCCTTCTAAAAAATCAATAGTCTCATAAAGGAGCCCCAAAGCAGTAGATGGGAGAAAGCTTGTCAGCTATTCTATGTATAATATAATTAGCAATGCAACCTATATAACTTCCAACTTGATTCATTACCTGGCATTGGTTCAGTTATGCCAGCAACTGGCAACACTGTTGAGCTGCATTTGGAAAACCTCCATGAGTGCAGATCCTAATTATAGAGTCAATCCAATAGTGGCTATTCACAGTCCATTAATAACAACTTTCTCCATCTATCAAGAAATGCTAGGATAATTTTCAGGACAAGAGACTAAGGAGGACTATCCTCTGTTTGCTTGTTAGGAGTTTGTGGATAAATTAAAACAATAGGTACCCTCTGAAGTGTTGAAAGGAAAACTTAATTTTCCATCCTCATTTAAATGAAATTTCATGTATGCCCACTCATGTCCTTAGTTCTGCACACATTAAGTGGGCTAGAAGGAAACTCAAGGGCATATACAGTGTGTTCTTTTATTTCTAAGCAATATTCTACCTAGCTAAATTATGCTAGACAGATGGTTCTCTTTTATAGGCAAAAGTTATGCACACACCCATAGTCTTAAAGTCCTTCAGAGAGTCTCCCTTATGATTTTATTTCAGTTTCTTATAGCTATTAAACTGTTGAAACTCCCCTAGTATATAGGTTTCTAAGTTTCAGTTACATGTGGCCAGTCAACTCATGCCACTACTTTCCAAAAATCAACCGAAAAGAATTTATCAAGTACCTACTATGTGCTAGGTACTGTGCTAGCTGTTGGGGGTACAAGTACAGAGAATCAAACAATACCTACTAGAAATGGTGATGTCAGAATAGACCTTGTTGAAAGAATTGCCCAGACTGTCTACCCCGATCTTTTTTGGTGAACTGATTCTGGCTTTGATCTCAGACTTCCTGAAGTGGTAACTCCCATTTCTCAGTTGACTTGACCTAGTTCCTTCTTTTATTCACTTCCCTTATTTACCTGCTTTTTCACCACTCTCCTTTATGACTTCAAATGATATGTTGAGTTTGCCTTCTTTCACTGGATTAACACATATGATCTGGACTTTTAATTCCAGAAACCATCCTAACCTGAAATCTTTCCCTCCAGACTACAAATTCTTGACCTTCTTATGTGTTATGAACTCTTTCAGCAGTCTACTGGAGCATATGGATTCTTTCTAAAAGGAATATTTTACAAAAAATAACATATACACACACATACATACACACATATATTTGTGTATATAGATATACACAGATACACATGTATGTGTACATATGTATCACATATGCACACTTACAAAGAAAACCCTTCAAAATGAAATTATCAAAATATATTATTAAAGGTTATTGATAGCATGTAAAGACCTCCTATTGAATGAACTGTCACCCCAGGCATCATACCTCCTAACTGCTCATTTTGGGCACTAATTCAATTTTGGACTCTTAGTCTGATCTTATGGCCACACTTTTATGACTGCTTGTAGCACTATCCCCCTTATACCACAGTTTTCTATGTCATAGAAGCCAGTGCTAAAGATGCACCCAGCTTGAAATGTTTTCCTTATATTCAACAAGGTCCTATTTCTTCAACTTGAACCCAATTCCATTTCATGAATACTAACTGTTCCGTTTTGTATCATCTCCTCAAAACTAACCTAAAGGCAGTTGCAAAGGAAGCTGGGGAGCTGGGGAGCTTAATATAGATGTACTGGACTTTCTACTGCCTTAAGGATTTTTGCTGAATTATTGAAAGCTGTCGTTCAGTAGACTCAATTGAGTTCCTATTAAGTAAACTCATTTGAAAATGGAAATTGTTACCATGTCATTGCTGCTTCATGGCTTCTTTCTGGTAAAATGGCTTCAAGCCAAGTCATTGTCAAAGATGGCATAGGAAAGAGTTCTGTAGTTGAATTCTATGTGAATAGAACCTAGTTAAGGAAAGATCCATCACCTTTTTGGTATGGATTCTCCTTCCACTGACATAGATCAATAGATTGCAACACCTATACACCTTATTAGGCTATCTTTATGAGTTACTTTAGGAAAAAGAAAAAGAAAGAAATCATCACATGGCAGCCAACTTTCTGGCGATAATCCATCCAATCCAATATTTATTCAGCTCTTACTAAGTGCCAAGCACTGTGTTAAGTACTGGGGATGCAATTAACAAAAAGAAAGACAGTTCCTGCCCTGAAGAAAATTACAGTCTAATGGGTTGACAATAAATGGAAGGATACAGGAAAAGGGGGAGAGTGGGGGACACCAACGATAACCATCTTCTGTGGAATTGAAATCAGCCAGAGGAGCAGGTACAAAGAGGAGTAAGCTGAAAGTATTGTTTCTGCCCTCTATAAAGAAAGCTGCTTGGAGGAGTTGGATACTCTACCTCCAATTAGAGGAACGAGAAGGCTGAAGAGGTAGTGTTAGCAACATGGTGATGAAGTTAGAAGGGATGAGCTTACCCTGGTGAGCACATCTTGTTCCTTGGAGTTGAAACTATACAAAATAATATTTGGTTATACTGGTCATCAGATGTAAAGAAAAAATAATCTCTGAGCTGGGACTGGATGTCTTTTCAACATAGTAGGACTTGTCAGGGCTGGCAGATCCCTCATGAACACAGGTTCACCTCCATACCAAGGTAAAGTATCAGAATTGGACTTCAGGGGAGGATATATATATAGTAGGCACTTAATAGTAGACTGACACACAGTTATTTGAAATAGGAAGTAGATCAAATGTTACTATTCTCATTCTCTAGGAAACACATATAAATTGTTCCTCTTCCTTAAGCTTAAAGACAAGACAGAATTTTCATTCTCAATCTGGAAGTAGGATGTTGTTTTTCATAGTGTTTCCCCGGAGACTGTCTGACAAGTGACAAGCCAAATACAAGTGGACATGGCATGATGACAAGGTTGTCAACAAGCTGACTTTTGACCATTCCTGTCATATTGGAAATGAACCTATTGTTTGTCTATGTGAGACATAAACCAACTGTGCAAGGGGCTGGTTAATCATTTTATTTTAATTGTTACTTGCAATCCATAGAAAAATATTAAAACAATTACAAATATTTGTTAAATGGATCATGGAAGATGGAAAATGTTTATTTTTCATAGCATTTTGACACAAAGTTTATTGCTGAGACTAGAAAAAGACCAAAAATTCCATTTTGCAATGTCCTTGGGCCATAGTCTATTAAAACTTCAATTAACAAGCTGAACTTGATGATTTGTAGTGCTGACACTTAAATTAACTAACAAAAATCTTCTTTTTCCTTTCAAATGTGTTTATTGAAGTAAATGATGTTGACAATGACATCCTGATGTATACCAATTAAAAAAAAAACAAATCCTTCTCAAACTGTTTTATACATCTACAGAAAATGCTTCCATTTTCTTGAGCAAACAAAATTAGATTTTATCCAAAGAGGCAGCTAAGATGTATTCCAAAAATGCTCATATTGGATATTAAAGATTTGGTAGTAAATTTTTGTAATGAATGTTTTTGTATGGAAGAAGTTGACAAGCAGCTAAATTCTATTTTGACTTCATTAATCAAATCTATCACTGGGGCCAGAGAACAGTTCTAAGAATTACCAAGTTCTTCTGTGCCTTTAAAGATATTTCTTTCTCTCTCTAAATTTTATTTTCAAATTCTGAAGGTGTACTCCAAGCACTTTTCACCTATAAAACATTCTGAAAGTACTAAGAAGGATATTGAAGGGCAAGACACTTGTATATACCCGAAAGTCTCTATTTCTAAATCTATTAGGAGTCATGTGGGAAAACTTGCGTATCTACAGATAAACATGAATCTTCTGTGATTGGCCAGGTGGGCTCTGACCTAGTTTAAACAAGCATTTAGGACCATTAACTCTAATTTAAGCTAAAGAGAATAAATAAATCCTTACCCAAGTGGAAATCAGTCATCAAAGTCATAAAGTCCTTAAGAGAAAGGTTCATTTGGGTAGTTATTAAGATTATGCCAAATCAAAAACCACAGGATATTTGAATCACAATAAAGCTTCTTTCCAAATGTTGACACTTTGGTTTGAATTAGCCTCATATAATTTTCACATTTGGGCAATATTCTTGTTTGTGTTACATATAAGTGTAATCAGTCACTACTTTTATAATGCATACATTATACGCTATGTGTACATAAATATGTTATAAATCATGTGTGCATTCATGTGTATGTGTATTTACATATATAGGCATGTATAGATACTTTGGTACATATGTATACACATATATGTATATGTATGCATGTATATGTGTATATGGACATATGGTCCAAACACATTTTCATTTTTTCTAGGGAGCTTCCAGTGAGCGAACACACTCTGCCAAAGCAGATCTATTGTCAACTCTCCAGCAACTTAAGAGTCTTGGAGAATTGCCTATTGCCCACAAAATAGAATGTGTAAGGGATGGGTAGTAAAATCTGTGTTCAAATCCTAAGAGGCCAGCTCTCTATTCCTCACCCACATTGTCTCTCTCCTCCTCTGTCTCTGTCCCTCTGCCTATCTGTCTCTATGTTTCTGTCTCCTTCTCTCTGTGTTTGTTATTTGGGAAATGTGGGAAGCCAATCAGTAAAAATAATTTGTTTGAGAATGGAGATACTGTGATGATGGCTAAAAAGGAGTACATTAACTGAACAGAGGACATTCAGTGTAAAAAAAAATTGAAAGCACGCAGTAGTCAAAATGGGGTGTCTTGGAGGGGTAAATGGGTAGAATAAATTATAACCCAAAGGAATTTTTTAGGTTACCTATGCATTCTTATTAGAGGTGGGTAATTTGACTGAAGAAACATACTCCTATATAGGAGATTTCAAGTAATTATAGAGGATTTTTTTATTAGAAAGAAAATATACTGATGTCTGTGTAATAATATATCTGAATATGTATAGAAGGAGAAGATAGTGCCATTCTCAATTTCAGACAGATTTGTATGAAGGACAAGAAACACAGAAAGTCCCTCAGCAAAAGATATTTAGATGACCTGAGAGAAAGCAAACTCTCTGGGAGAAAAGTGATTATTCAAGGCAAAAATGGACAAAGTATCTTGTTTCCTAGCAGTTACTTTATGTATGGCCATTATGCAGAACTTTGATGTTGACAGCTGAGAAAACCTGATAACTAGAACTTTCTTATAATTATGGAACTACTCTATATAACTCATTTATGTTGAGTCTGAAAGAAATATGAATTTTAGTTTCTCAAGTAAAAGTTAAACTTGAGAGAGACTGCTTTAAGTACAGAAAAACAGGAGAATCTAGAGAAACTTGCAAGAGAAGATACTGACAAGATGGGTAGGGGAGGAGCCAAAGGGAAAAACAAACAAACAAACAAACAGAACCAAGAGTTCCCTGGATTCTCAGAGACAAACAAGCTGAGTGAATAGAGGGGGGCTAAGAACTGAGACTACTTTCAGCTAAGCTGTATTGAAAAGCTGCATCGTTAGGAAATGTTTGGAAGAACATTGCTTCTGGGGACTGATTGGAGGAAAAACATTAGTTTGGGGAGTTGATTAAAGTAAAAATCAACTTCTGATGATCAGCACAACTTGAAGAAAGATAAGGTTTGTCTGTCTTGCCCTTCCTTTACTGTCATTTACAGGTTGAGAAGAGGCATGCCTCAGAGTATCTACCATGCCCTTTACTGTTGCCTGTAATGTGGAAGGGGAACTTCTTTGCTCAAAGATCTTTATAATGCATCAGAGCACAGCCAAGAGAACAGACTGGGAAAACTTTGCAGATTCCATGCTTAGAAGAACTGGTTTTGCTAAGAATGACTCACTGCTTGAGAACCCAACAAAGAAGTAGAGTAGCCAGCAGAGAAGTGGGCCCACTCAGCAGTGTGGTGGTATGGACTATTCTTTAGTCTAAATAGAGGATAACAATGCCTGTAATTCAAAGATGTGACTTGCCCCTAGAATATATGTTTACCTATTCCTCTTCCTCAGCGTTAGGTTTCTATAAATGTGTACCTACTCCCATGCAAAGATACCAATTAATTGGTAGGAGATACCAGGTAATGGGTGGAATATTGTTATGAATTTTCTTGCTTTGCATTTTGTTGGTAAATATTTCATAATTAAGAGTTAATGGTAATATCCATATATATATATATATATATATATATATATATATATATATATATATAGCATACTGGTGAGGCCTCATGAGTTACAAATGGAAGTAGTAGTATATTCCCCACAAGGGTTACCCCCTAGGACTTGAAAGTGAATAGTAACACCTTAGCCACCTACTTTGGGTACCATAGAAACAGAGGATCCCTTAGCAAATTGTAAGTGCACCACTGTCCAAAGACAAAAGACTTTAATTTTCTTACTGATTAAATTTTAGGCAATTCAAATCATTGACTAAGAAGTTAGAGGTAAAAGATAATACTCTGAAAACAGGCTTCCTAAAGTTCAAAGGCACAAAATAAGCTATTATCCCCATTATCTTTACTCGCAGAAGCCTAGTAAACTAGTAAATTCGTACTTTGACATGAAGTTGTACTTATACAACCCTGAAGAAGCCACACCACAAAGGGGAGTAAAAACCACTTCTCAGGGAGCCACCTTACTTTAATGAAGGATTGGTTGATTGTGGAACTGTATTCATAATATGTCTCCAAATTAAAGTAAACCAAGGACCAAGTATATAAGCCAAGTAAGTGAATATGCTTCTTTATTTCCATATTGACGACAATTCAGCATTTTGCACTAAGACTACAGATTTCATCAATGACAAGGGCCTTGATCACCCCAAGCATTGTCCCTGATCTCTGCAGTTATGGAGGCCTTTTGCCACCCTAATTCAGGGTGATATTTCCAGGCAGGAAAACAAGAAGTCTTGGATAAATTTCACAGAAGGATAAAATTACCAGAGAAGGTTTAGTGAGTTTTTGAGGCTTCAAACTGTGAATTTCTAACTAGGGTCTGGCAAGAAAGGATAGAATGTCCATTATTACTTCAGTTAAAAGGGAGCCAGCTACCTTGCCTGTTAAATTGAAGAGCTCCTTTGATTATTATATAGAGTCATCTACTTGAATTGAGTGAATACTCTGCAGTATCTCCATTAAAACAATGTCTGTATGTACCTAGAGATTTTTTATTACTATGTAGTAAAATTATTCTGTATTCAAAATAGTTAACTGAATATATACTGGATGTAAAACCTTCTACAGAACATGGCTGCCTAAAAGAAGAGGTCAGACTCCAAGATATTATCAATAAGTAATAAATTCTTAATTGTTGAAGAGAGAAACTAAAAAATATAATAATCACCTATAAACTCCAGAGAGAGTTTTGCTGAGGATCTAGAGTATTTGGGGGGAAATTCTGCATGATTTTGTTACTTCCCCTCTGGCCAGGTAGGCATGCCACCTAATAATGAGATGTTCACATGTGTTATAAAGATAGTTTAGGAATGTGTACTAATAAGGCACACAAAAGAATGAAGGGGAATGCCTTATTATGCCTCTTCTCATTGATACACCTGTCAACCTAAGTAACTAACAACTTAATACCTATGTTGTTATTTGTCATATGTTAATGCCTATCTTATCTCACTTGAATAAGAGGAAAAGAAGGGTTTTATATTTTTTTCTAGTCAGAAGGGTGATAAGGATTCCAGTTCCACTGAACATGATGCCCCTATAATAGTAGTGTATAAGAAGATCTCTTTCCCACTGTTGATGCCTTTCCCAAACTAGAGCCTTTTTCCAAATGCTAACATTCAAGCCCCTTTGCTCATGTTCCTTCTCTTTACTAGAGCATCCTTTGGTACAAATATCCCACTCACAGAGCTCTTCCCATCTCTCCCCAAAGCCCTGTACTTTCCCCTCCTCTGTCTTCAGCTAGACTCAAGGAATCAGGAGGGTTTAAAGTGACTTGAAATCCAATTTAATATTGGTTCAAATTCAGATACATCATTAGTAAATAGATTTCTATTGACTAGCCAGGAAACCTAACCTTAATTTATAGCATTGTTTTTATGAGATAATGCGTTCTGGCTTTGAATAGGTAAACTCACTAATTTTTGCAACTCATTTTGTTCATAAGTCAAGAACAACCTTAAGTATCCAGTCTAAGGTCCAAATATTACATCTGTTAAATTAATTTTGATCACTATTGGCCCAGACATTGCCTAAGCCATATTTGCTCTATTAGCCAACCAAACCATGTGCAGACTAGACATTTTATGTGTCTTTGGTTCATTACAGAGAATCATACAATGTTAAAACTGGAAAGAACTGCAAATTTTGTCATATCCTACCACTTCACTGTAGACACAAATACTGAAGGCCAGAGACCTGGTTGTGCAGTAAGTTAGAGGTAATAGCATCCATGTAGCTTAATTCCCAAGATTCTATTTTCCCTCCCTTGTATGGCAGACTATTCAATTGCAATAAATAACCCACTGAGTCAAACATTATCATCAGTCACAAAATATAAAGAAGCCTTCATTCAGATCTCAAGAAAATATCTTCACACATAATTGAATACAACTATCCATAAAAACCTGTATATCCTACCAAGATGCCTAATACTGCACACATCAGCTCACAGGCAGCAAAAATGGTGGCCTTTGTTAATCTTCACAGAGCATCCCCACCTCACAAAACCCAGCACATCAGAGGGGAGACTTTAAAGGGCTGCAGTACAATACTATAGCTTTGACCAAATGAGACATTTACCTATATCCCAGTCAGATCTTGTCACAAATGATAAAATAGAAACTTACAGATGTCTAGACCAACAAAAGTCTTGAGCTTTGATCTGGGATAAATTTTAAATTACCACTGAGGGACTCAGACCTTCAATTCTACTAGATTTAAGAAAAGTGGGCAAATGCTATATTGTTATTCATTAGATGTCCTGAAACATAGTAAGCTATAAAATGTAATGTACTCAAAGAAACTTGAAAATTGAGAAAGAAATAAAACACATAACTTAGAGTTTTTAATTATATTCTTTTTTACTGCAGAGATGCTTACTCCTACTACCTAGCAACATGAATGTGCTTGTCTTCTTTCGACTTACAATGTTGTTTTCTTTAGGTAATTTAGGTAATCTTCTCCATTTATCAGAGTATGCTCGTTTATCTTCATAGACGTCCAGTCATCAATGGCATTTGTACATGTGGAGAGGTTTATCTAAAATTGTATTAATTTTTTAGGTACTTTAGTCTTCCCTAATTTGTAACCTGTGATATTTGTACCCTAACATCAAATAAGCAAACTTCTCTTCCAAAATATGTTTGAAAATGCCTTTCTAATGTTTTGTTCTATTAGTAAAATAGAGTGAAAACAAAATATCCAAACTGACCTTTTCAACCTCATTTGGCCATATTGGCTACTGAAATGATTATGACCTACCTACAAGTAGAATATTTACTTTTTTACCACCAAAGTGCTAAAACATAATAAAAACTCTTCCAATTGTTGTTAATGTAAAAATATTTTATTAATAGCTTGCACCACTTTACATGGTAAAACAAACATTAGGTAGCTTGACACAGGAGACAATATTTCTTATTTTTAAGAATGAGAACTGACACCCAAAGAGAATTATCACAGATCAACTTGTACTTTGAAATTGGATCTCCAAAGTTATAGCTCACAGAGTGTCATTCTCAAAAAAAAAATCAAGTAATTAACTACCTCCATATTTCTCCTTGGGGACAAGAAGCACGTACCACAAAGATATAGGTGCAAAATTAACTTCCCTAAAACACCAGGAAATCTAGATGACCTGAAGAAATGCCACTAGACAAGGTGGCCAAAGGAAGAGGTCTTTATCCAAACATTATAATGTCATGTTATCACAAGTTTGGAACTGGAAAGGACATAAGCTTCATATAGATCGTTTCCGTAATCTTATATAAAGTAACATAAATAACTTTATATAAGGTAATGAAAATAGTGAATGCTGGGAATTGACTCCTTATCCACAACTCTTTCCACCATAACCTATGACTTCAGCATGCTGGTCTTAGACTCATACTAAATGTTGATTAGCCTCAGGCTCACATGAAAGCAGAGATGAGGATAAAGTTAGAAAATTCAGCATCTCTTAGTAGAAGGTGACAGAAAGCTGTGTTTCTTCACAGCCCAGATAAATGAGGCTTCTCTCTGCCATCCCTGAGTCTGTAGGGAACTTTGAACAAGCTCTATTTGCATGCTGTATAAAACCTGACTGACCTATTTTTAAAGGTAATGGCATTTTTAAATGCCCTTCAAAGTCATTGTGCTGACTCCTTCTTCTCTTTTATCCATGATTTTAATGGTGCAGAAAGCATGAAAAAGATGAAATTCTAAGATTACCCACTTCCTGTGAATATTTAGAGCTTTATATACCGAATCACCTCTCAGTCATCTGTTGAAAGGATAATTAGGAATTGGTCTATATGGTACAGACTCCGTTTAATTTGCTTTTTAATAATAATTTAGTATAAATCATGACATCTGTCTCTCCACTCTCAATTCAAGAAAATTCCATTTTGCCTATGTTTCTATATTTTTTGATAACTGCTAAAGGAACAGCTTCTACTCCTTTAAAAAAAAGTGGGCATTTATAGCAAATTTCAAAATATATGCATAGAAATTCTTTCAGAATTTTTTTAAAGATCATGTCACTTTAAAGCTAATTTCTCACATATAAAAACATCTCGTATCTTTGAGAACAATGCAAAAAGAAAACAGATACATAAGTGCAATCATGAATGCTCTTTTTTACTCTAGAATGGCATAATAGAAAGATACTTTGTCTCAGAATTAGGAAGTTGTGTTCAAAATGTGCCTGTAACACAAATTGGCTGTGTGACCTTGGTCATTTGCTCTGTAGGCAATTTGATGAATTTGATGAGACTATAAATTGCAGAGAAGCCACCAAATTGCATTGGTAGATAGGGTTTCCTCACCCAGGGAGTTTCCCATATCTTGGAAATCACAGGTTCAGTCCTTATCCTTTTTTCCTCAAGTTCTATGTGTGTCTTTCTATCCCTCATGTTTGGCATATAGTGGGTACTCAATAATTTCCCATTGAATGAATGAAAAATTAGTCTCTAGGTAAGAGCAAGTATTTTTTCCTACCTAAATCTGCACATTTCTTTGCCATTTCTCATCTCCATTCTCCTTAGTCATTTTGTTATGGGTCTCTGGCTTTTTTCCCTTGCTTACTTGGGGAAGAAGCTTTGATTTACCTTGTTTAGGAGTACTTCCCTTAACTCTTTCTCTTACCAATAACTTTTTCAATGAAAACAAAGTCCTAACTGTTGATACTAAGGGAAGTGCTTTGTTAATCCTTGCTCTTTCTTCCACCAGCATGTCAGTTTCACATTCAAATTGGAGAGTTCCCCAGATGCATTCACAGGTGGCAGCAAAGTGCATAGCTTACTGGACCT
>JAQQSW010009329.1:0-13257 GCA_028646575.1 Pseudocheirus occidentalis
TGTGCCTGATTCTACACTCATCAGAACCTGTTCGTGATGCAGAATAAAGTCCATTCAATAATCAATAGTTTCATACACGTATGATTCCTTCCTCCTTTTTTAATGTTGGTTTACATGAACATTAGTGCAGATAAGGAATTAATAATATGGGAATATTTTGCGGTTTTTGACCCACATTGAGGACTTTTCCCAATACAGTAAGGCTTTTCACCTGAAGAAAGTCACTTCCACGACTCGTTCCTACTTGAACGGATGGTATCCTACTCTTGCTTGATTATGGCTTAGGTAAACGGTAGAAAAGTTAAGTTAATGTAGAAAGGTGACTTCTTTGAAATGCCTGTAAACACGTTTTGTCTTTGAAAGGTAGACAAAGATTTTTACCGAAAGACTGTTGTTCTGTTTTAGAGTAGTAACATGAGCAGATGGCTATGCATTGTTTATCAGATTCCAGAGTGATGAAAAAATATTCGCCAGGTAGAAGAAAGCGCCTCCAAGGACGATTAGATGCATAGATGTATGAATCCTTCCTTCTTTCTTGAAATCAATTTTACCTGAATTTGAGTGCAGGTCTGGAACTGAAAAAATTTGGATTCCATGCGTAATCTGGCACGACATGATGAAATATTTCCTGTATAGTATCGGCTTTGAACGTAAAGACTGGCTGAACCATGAATGGTGGAGGAGGATGCAATTCTTTCTTGGTGGAGGGAGACATGCAAGGGAGTTTCTTCAGGTGCAAATCCCTTCCTTTACATTGAAACAGCCACAATGAGGGGCCAGACAACGCACAGAATACAAATTTTTTCAATTGCTCATCAGCACTACAATTCAGGTAAAGCGAGCGTCAACAAAGGGAGAAGGAATCATACATCTATGTATGAGCTTTTCACTTGAAGAAAATCCTTTTCATGACTGGTAGAATCATGAATGTTTGCATCCTCTTTTTCGTTATTTCTATCTTACCAGAAGGGCACTGAAAGTCAAGCAATCAAGACACGTGCGTTCTTTGCAAGATCTGTACACACGTTTTGTCATTCTCAAGTATACGAAGGTATTTTCAACCATCGATAGTGTGTCTCTTTTGCAGTAGTAGTTTGAAGAGATGGCTGTTCGTTATGTGTCTGATTCTACACTCATCAGAAACTACTCGTGATGCAGAATAATGTCCCTCCTATAATCAATAGTTTCATACACGTATAATTCCTTCCCCCTTTTTTGATGCTGGTTTACATGAACATTAGTGCAGACAAGGAATTGATAATATGGGAATAATTTGCGGTGTTTCACCCACATTGAGGCCTTTTCCTAATATAGTAAGGGCTTTACACCTGAATAAAGTCACTTCCACGTCTCGTTCCACCATGAACGGTAGGTATCCTAGTCTTGCTTGATTACAGCTTAGGTAAAGGGTAGAAAAGTTAAGGAAATGAAGAAAGGTGACTACTTTGAAATGACTGTACCCACGTTTTGTCTTTGAAAGGTAGACAAAGATTTTAACCGAAAGAATGTGCTTCTGTTTTGGAGTAGTAACATGAGGAGATGGCTATGCATTATTTATCAGATTCCAGGGTGATCAAAAAATATTCGCGAGGTAGAAGAAAGCCACTCCAAGGACGATTAGATGCATAGATTATTGAATCCTTCCTTCTTTTTTGAAATCAGTTTTACCTGAATTTGAGTGCAGGTCAGGAATTGAAAAAAAATGGGTTCTATGCGTAATCTGGCCCCATATTGTGTCCTTCTAAATGGATAGTAGAGGCTTGGAACGAAAGAATATCTTCTCGAAGACTGGCTGAAGCATGGATGGTGGAGGAGGATACCAACCTTTTGTGTTGGAGGGAGAGATGGAAGGTATTTTCTTCAGGTGAATATCCCTTCCACTACTGGGAAACTGCCACAATGAGGAGCCAGACAAAGCACAGTATACACATTTTCTCAATTCCTCACCTGCACTACAGTTCATGTAAAGCTAGCGTCAACAAAGAAGGAAGGAATCATACATCTATATATGGGCTTTTGACTTGAAGAAAATCCTTTTCATGACTGGCTGAGCCATGTATGGTGGCATCCTCCTTTTGGTTGTTTGTAGCTTAGCAGAAGGGCACTGAAAGTCAAGAATTGAAGACACGTGTGTTCTTTGCAAGATCTATACACCCGTTTTGTCCTTCTGAGGTATAAGAAGGTATTTTCAACTGTCAAAAGTGTGTCTCTTTTGCAGTAGTAGCTTGAATATATGGCTGGGCATTATGTGTCTGATTCTACACACATAAGAACCTGTTCGTGAGGCAGAATAATGTCCCTCCAATAATCAATAGTTTCATACATGTATGAGTCCTTCCTTCTTTTTTGTTACTGCGTTACATGAACATTAGTGCAGGCGAGGACTTGATGATATGGGAATATTTTGTTGTGTTTGACATACATTGACGCCTTTTCGTAATAGAGTAAGGGTTTTCACCTGAAGAAATCACTTCCACGACTCGTTCCACCATGATCATATGGTATCTTACTCTTGCTTGATTATGGCTTAGGTAAAGGGCAGAAAAGTTAAAGAAATGAAGAAAGGTGACTACTTTGAAATTCCTGTACACACGTTTTGTGTTTTAAAGGCAGACAAAGATTTTCATCGAAAGAAGGTGTTTCTCTTTTAGAGTAGTCACATGAGGAGATGGCTATGCATTTTTTATCAGATTCCAGTGTATTCAAAAAATATTCGTCAGGTAGAAGAAAGCCACTCCAAGGACGATTAGATGCATAGATTTATGAATCGTTCCTTCTTTCTTGAAATCAGGTTTACCTGTATTTGAGTGCAGGTCTGGAACAGAAAAAATTTGGATTCCATGCGTAATCTGGCACCACATGGTTGAAAATTTCCTGTATAGTATCGGCTTTGAACATAAAGACTAGCTGAACCATGAATGATGGAGGAGGATGCAATCCTTTCTTGGTGGGGGGAGACATTACAGGGAGTTTATTCAAGTGAAAATCCCTTCCTTTACATTGAAACGGCCACAATGAGGAGCCAGACGACGCATAGAATACAAATTTTCTCAATTCCTCACCTGCACTACAGTTCAGGTAAAGCAAGCGTCAACAAAGACAGAAGGAATCATACATCTGTTTATGAGCTTTTGACTTGAAGAAAACCCTTTTCATGACTGGCAGAAGTATGAATGGTTGCATCCTGTTTTTGGTTGTGTCTAGCTTACCAGAAGGGCACTGAAAGTCAAGAAATCAAGACATGTGTGTTATTTGCAAAATCTATACACACGTTTTGTCCATCTCAAGTATACGAAGGTATTTTCAACTTTCGAAATTGTGTCTCATTTCTAACAGTAGCTTGAAGAGATGGCTCTTCGTTATGTGTCTGATTCTACACTCATCAGAACCTGTTCGTAATGCAGAATAAAGTCCCTCCAATAATCAATAGTTTCATGCACGTATGATTCCTTCCTACTTTTTTGATGCTGGTTTACATGAATCTTAGTGCAGATCAGGAATTGATAATATGGGAATATGTTGCGGTGTTTGACGCACATTGAGGACTTTTCCCAATAGAGTAAGGGCTTTTCACCTGAAGAAAGCCACTTCCACCACTCGTTCCACCATGAACGGATGGTATCATACTCTTGCTTGATTATGGCTTAGGTAAAGGGTAGAAAAGTTAAGGAAATAAAGAAATGTGACTACTTTGAAATGCCTGTACACACGTTTTGTCTTTGAAAGGTAGACAAAGATTTTATCCGAAAGATTGTGGTTCTGTTTTAGAGTAGCAACATGAGGAGATGGCTATGCATTGTTTATCAGATTCCAGAGTGATCAAAAAATATTCGCCAGGTAGAAGAAAGCCCCTCCAAGGACGATTTTATGCATAGATGTATGAATCCTTCCTCCTTTCTTGAAATCAGTTTTACCTGAATTTGCGTGCAGGTCAGGAATTGAAAAAATTTGGGTCCTATGCGTAATCTGGCACCACATTGTTGCCTTTTCCATGTATAGTAGGGGCATTGAACGAAAGAAAATCCTCTTCAACACTGGCTGAGCCATGGATGGTGGAGGAGGATACCAACCTTTTGTGTTGGAGGGAGACATGGAAGGTATTTTCTTCATGTGAAAATCCCTTCTTCTACAGGGAAACTGCCACAATTAGGGGCCAGACAAGGCACAGCATACACAGTTCCTCAATTGCTCACCTGCACTACAGTTCAGGTAAAGCTAGCGTCAACAAAGAAGGAAGGAATCATACATCTTTGTATTAGCTTTTGACTTGAAGGAAATCCTTTTCATGACTGGCTGAGCCATGAATGGTGGCATAACACTTTTGGCTGTTTCTAGCTTAGCAGAAGGGAACTGAAAGTCAAGAAATGAAGACACGTGTGTTCTTTACAAGATCTATACACAAGTTTTGTCCTTCTCAAGTATACGAAGGTATTTTCAACTGTCAAAAGTGTGTCTCTTTTGTAGTAGTAGGTTAAATATACGGCTGGGCATTATGTGTCTAATTCTATACTCATCGGAACTTGTTCGTGAAGCAGAATAAAGCCCCTCCAATAATCAATAGTTTCATACACGTATGATTCCTTCCGCCTTATTCGATCCTGGTTTACATGAACATTAGTGGAGATCAGGAATTCATAATATGGGAATATTTTGCGTGGTTGACCCACATTGAGGATTTTCCCAATAGTGCAAAGGGTTTTCACCTGAATAAAGTCACTTCCACGACTCTTTCCACCATGAACGGATGGTATCCTACTCTTACTTGATTATGGCTTAGGTAAAGGGCATAAAAGTTAAAGAAATGAAGGAAGGTGGCTACTTTGAAATGCCTGTACACACGTCTTGTCTTTGAAATGTAGACAAATATTTTCACCCTAAGAACGTCTTTCTCTTTTAGAGTAGTAACATGAGGAGATGGGTATGCATTATTTATCAGATTCCAGAGTGATCAAAAAATACTCTCCAGGTAGAAAAAAGCCCCTCCAAGGACGATTAGATGCAGAGATGCATGAATCCTTCCTTCTTTCTTGAAATCAGTTTTACCTGAATTTGAGTGCAGGTCTGGACTGAAAAAATTTGGATTCTATGCCTAATCTGGCAGCGCATGGGGAATATTTCCTGTATAGTATCGGATTTGAACGTAAAGACTGGCTGAACCATGAATGGTGGAGGATGCAATCCTTTCTTGGTCGCGGGAGACATGCAAGGGAGTTTCTTCAGGTGCAAATCCCTTCCTTTACATTGAAACGGCCACAATGAGGGGGCAGACAACGCATAGAATTCAAATTTTCTCAATTCCTCACCTGCAGTACAGTTCAGGTAAAGCTAGCATCAACAAAGAAAGAAGGAATCATACATCTATGTATGAGCTTTTGATTTGAAGGAAACCTTTTTCATGACTGGCAGAAACATGAATGGTTGCATCCTGTTTTTGGTTGTTTCTAGCTTACGAGAAGATCACTGAAAGTCAAGAAATCAAAACACGTGTGTTCTTTGCAAGATCTATAAACACGTTTTGTCCTTCTCAAGTATACGAAGGTATTTTCAACGGTCGAAAGTGTGTCAATTTTGTAGCAGTAGCTTGAAGAGATGACTGTTCCTTATGTGACTGATTCTACACTCATCAGAACCTGTTCGTGATGCAGAATAAAGTCCCTCCAATAATCAATAGTTTCATAAACGTATTATTCCTTCCTCCTTTTTTAATTCTGGTTTACATGAACATTAGTGCAGATAAGTAATTAATAATACGGGAATATTTTGCGGTGTTTGATCCACACTGAGGACTTTTCCCAATACAGTAAGGGTTTTCACCTGAAGAAAGTCACTTCCACGACTCGTTCCACCTTGAACGGATGGTATCCTACTATTGCTTGATTATGGCTTAGGTAAAGGGTAGAAAAGTTAAGGAAATGTAGAAAGGTGACTTCTTTGAAACGCCTGTAAACCCGTTTTGTCTTTGAAAGGTAGACAAAGACTTTAACCGAAAGACTGTGGTTCTGTTTTAGAGTAGTAACATGAGCAGATGGCTATACATTGTTTATCAGATTCCAGAGTGATCAAAAAATATTCGCCAGGTAGAAGAAAGCCCCTCCAAGGACGATTAGATGAATAGATGTATGAATCTTTCCTTCTTTCTTGAAATCAATTTTACCTGAATTTGTGTGCAGGTCTGGAACTGAAAAAATTTGGATTCGATGCGTAATCTGGCACGACATGATGAAATATTTCCTGTATAGTATCGGCTTTGAACGTAAAGATTGGCTGAAACGTGAATGGTGGAGGAGGATGCAATTCTTTCTTGGTGGAGGGAGACATGCAAGGGAATTTCTTCAGGTGAAAAGCCCTTCCTTTACATTGAAACAGCCACAATGAGGGGCCAGACAACGCATCGAATTCAAATTTTCTCCATTGCTCACCTGCGCTACAGTATGATTCCTTCCTCCTTTTTTGATGCTGGTTTATATGAACATTAGTGCATATCAGGAATTGATAATATGGGAGTACTTTGCGGTGTTTGACCCACATTGAGGCCTTTTCCAAATAGAGTAAGGGCTTTTCACCTGAAGAAAATCACTTCCACGTCTCGTTCCACCATGAACGGAAGGTATCCTACTTTGCTTGATTATGGCTTAGGTAAAGGGTAGAAAAGTTAAGGAAATGAAGAAAGTGACTACTTTGAAATGCCTGTACCCACGTTTTGTCTTTGAAAGGTAGACAAAGAATGTGGTTCTGTTTTAGAGTAGTAACATGAGCACATGGCTATGCATTGTTTATCAGATTCCAGAGTGATGAAAAAATATTCGCCAGGTAGAAGAAAGCCACTCCAAGGACGATTACATGCATAGATGTATGAATCCTTCCTTCTTTCTTGAAATCAGTTTTACCTGAATTTGAGTGCAGGTGAGGAATTGAAAAAATTTGGGTTCTATGCGTAATCTGACCCCACATTGTGGCCTCTTCCATGTATAGTAGGGGCTTTGAACGAAAGGAAATCCTCTCCAAGACTGGCTGAACCATGGATGGTGGAGGAGGATACCAATATTTTGTGATGGAGGGAGACATGGAAGGTATTTTCTTCAGATGAAAATCCCTTCTTCTACAGGGAAACTGCCACAATGAGGGGCCAGACAAAGCACAGAATACACATTTTCCCAATTCCTCAACTACAGTACAGTTCAGGTTAAGGTAGCCTCAACAAAGAAGGAAGGATTCATACATCTATGTATGAGCTTTTCACTTTAAGAAAATCCTTTTCATGACTGGCTGAGCCATGAATGGTGCCATCCTCCTTTTGGTTGTTTCTAGCATAGCAGAAGGGCACTGAAAGTCAAGAAATGAAGACACCTGTGTTCTTTGCAAGATCTATACACACGTTTTGTCCTTCTCAGGTATGCGAAAGTAATTTCAACTGTCAAACGTGTGTCTCTTTTGTAAAAGTAGCTTTAATATGTGGCTGTGCATTATGTGTCTGATTCTACACTCGTCGGAATCTGTTTTTGAGGCAGAATAAAGTCCCTCCAATAATCAATAGTTTCATACATGTATGAGTCCTTCCTCCTTTTTTGATGCTGCTTTACATGAACATTAGTGCAGGCCAGAAATTGACAATATGGGTATATTTCGTTGTGTTTGACATACATTGACGCCTTTTACTAATAGAGTAAGTGTTTTAACCTGAAGAAAGTCACTTCCACGACTCGTTCCACCATGTATGGATGGTATCCTACTCTTGCTTGTTATGGCTTAGTAAAGGGCAGAATATTTAAAGATATGAAGAAAGGTGACGACTTTGAAATGCCTGTACACACGTTTTGTCTTTGAAAGGTAGACAAAGATTTTCACCGAAATAATATGTTTCTCTTTTAGAGGAGTAACATGAGGAGATTGCTATGCATTATTTATCAGATCCCAGTGTGATCCAAAAATATTCGCCAGGTAGAAGAAATCCCCTCCAAGGACGATTAGATGCATAGATGTATGAATCCTTCCTTCTTTCTTGAAATAAATTTTACCTGAATTTGAGTGCAGGTCTTCAATTGAAAAAATTTGGATTCCGTGCGTAATCTGGCACCACATGGTGGAATATTTACTGGATAGTATCCTCTTTGAAGGTAAAGATTGGCTGAACCATGAATGGTGGAGGAGGATGCAAACCTTTCTTGGTGGAGGGAGACATTCAAGACAGTTTCTTCAGGTGCAAATCCCTTCCTTTACATTGAAACGGCCACAATGAGGTGGCAGACAACACATAGAATGCAAATTTTCTCAATTCCTCACCTGCACTACAGTTCAGGTAAAGCTAGCGTCAACAAAGAAAGAAGGAATCACCCATCTATGTATCAGCTTTTGACTTGAAGAAAATCCTTTTAATGACTGTCAGAACCATGAATGTTTGCATCCTATTTTTGGTTTTTTCTAGCTTACCAGAAGGGCACTGAAAGTCAAGAAATTAAGACACGTGTGTTCTTTGCAAGATCTATAAACACGTTTTGTACTTCTCAAGTATACGAAGTTATTTTCAACTGTAGAAATTGTGTCTCTTTTGTAGTAGTAGCTTGAAGAGATGGCTGTTCTTTATGTGTCTGATTCGACACTCATCAGAACCTGTTCGTGATGCAGAATAAAGTCCCTCCATAATCTATAGTTTCATACACGTATGATTCCTTCCTCCTTTTTTGATGTTGCTTTACATGAACATTAGTGCAGATAAGGAATTGATAATATGAGAATATTTTGCGGTGGTTGACCCACATTGAGCACTTTTCCCAATAGAGTAAGGGTTTTTCACCTGAAGAAAGTCACTTCCACAACTCGTTCCACCATGAATGGATGGTATCCTACTCTTGCATGATTATGCCTTAGGTAAAGGGTAGAAAAGTTAAGGAAATGAAGAAAGGTGACTACTTTGAAATGCCTGTACCCACGTTTTGTCTTTGAAAGGTAGACAAAGATTTTAAACGAAAGAATGTGGTTCTGTTTTAGAGTAGTAACATGAGCAGATGGCTATGCATTATTTATCAGATTCTAGAGTGATCAAAGAATATTCGCTAGGTAGAAGAAAGCCCCTCCAAGGACGATTAGATGCATAGATGTATGAATCCTTCCTTCTTTCTTGAAATCAGTTTTATCTGAATTTGAGTGCAGGTCAGGAATTGAAAAAAAATTTAGGTTCTATGCGTAATCTGGCCCCATATTGTGGCCTTTTACATGTATACTAGGGGCTTGGAAAGAAAGAGTGTCCTCGCCAAGACTGGCTGAAGCATGGATGGTGGAGGAGGATACCAACCTTTTGTGTTGGAGGGAGAGATGGAAGGTATTTTCTTCAGGTGAATATCCCTTCCTCTACTAGGAAACTGCCCCAATGAGGAGACAGAAAAAGAACAGTATACACATTTTCTCAATTCCTCACCTGCACTACAGTTCATGTAAAGCTGGCGTCAACAAAGAAGGAAGGAATCATGCATCTATATATGGGCTTTTGACTTGAAGAAAATCCTTTTCATGACTGGCTGAGCCATGTATGGTGGCATCCTCCTTTTGGTTGATTCTAGCTTAGCAGAAGGGCCCTGAAAGTCAAGAAATGAAGACACGGGTGTTCTTTGCAAGACCTATACACACGTTTTGTCCTTCTGAGGTATAAGAAGGTATTTTCAACTGTCAATAGTGTGTCTCTTTTGTAGTAGTAGCCTGAATATATGGCTGGGCATTATGTGTCTGATTCTACACACATGAGAACCTGTTCGTGAGGCAGAATAAGTCCCTCCAATAATCAATAGTTTCATACATGTATGAGTCCTTCCTCCTTTTTTCTTACTGCGTTACATGAACATTAGTGCAGGCCAGGAATTGATAATATGGGAATATTTTGTTGTGTTTGACATCCATTGACGCCTTTTCCTAATAGAGTAAGGGCTTTTCACCTAAAGAAAGTCACTTCCACGACTCGTTCCACCATGAGCGTATGGTATCCTACTCTTCCTTGATTATGGCTTAGGTAAAGGGCAAAAAAGTTAAAGAAATGAAGAAAGATGACTACTTTGAAATGCCTGTACACACGTTTTGTGTTTTAAAGGTAGACAAAGATTTTCACCGAAAGAAGGTTTTTCTCTTTTAGAGTAGTAACATGAGGAGATGGCTATGCATTTTTCATCAGATTCCAGTGTGTTCAAAAAATATTCGTCAGGTAGAAGAAAGCCACTCCAAGGACGATTAGATTCATAGATGTATGAATCGTTCCTTCTTTCTTGAAATCAGGTTTACCTGTATTTGAGTGCAGGTCTGGAACAGAAAAAATTGGGGTTCCATGCGTAATCTGGCACGACATGGTGGAATATTACCTGTATAGTATCGGCTTTGAACGTAAAGACTGGCTGAACCATGAATGGTGGAGGAGGATGCAATCCTTTCTTGGTGGGGGGAGACATGCCAGGGAGTTTATTCAAGTGAAAATCCCTTCATTTACATTGAAACGGCCACAATGAGGGGCCAGACGACGCATTGAATACATATTTTCTCAATTCCTCACCTGCACTACAGTTCAGGAGAGTTCGCGTCAACAAAGAAAGAAGGAATCATACATCTATGTATGAACGTTTGACTTGAAGAAAATCCTTTTTATGACTGGCAGAGCCATGAATGGTTGCATCCTCTTTTTGGTTGTTTCTAGCCTACCAGAAGGGCACTGAAAATCAAGAAATCAAGACTCGTGTGTTATTTGGAAGATCTATACACACGTTTTGTCCTTCTCAAGTATACGAAGATATTTTCAACTGTCGAAAGTGTGTCTCTTTTGTAGTAGTCGCTTGAATAGATGGCTGATCGTTATTTGTCTGATTCCACACTCATCAGAAGCTGTTCGTGATACAGAATAAAGTCCCTCCAATGATTAATAGTTTCATACACGTATGATTCCTTCCTCTTTTTTTGATGCTGGTTTACATGAACATTTGTGCAGATCAGGAATTGATGATATGGGAATATTTTGCGGTGTTTGACCCACATTGAGGACTTTTCCTAATAGTGCAAGTGCTTTTCACCTGAAGAAAGTCCCTTCCACGTCTGTTTCCACCATGAACGGATGGCATCCTACTCTTACTTGATTATGGCTTAGGTAAAGGACATAAAAGTTAAAGAAATGAAGAAAGGTGACTACTTTGAAATGCCTGTACACACGTTTTGTTTTTGAAATGTAGACAAATATTTTCACCCTAAGAACGTCTTCCTCTTTTTGAGTAGTAACATGAGGAGATGGGTATGCATTATTTATCAGATTCCAGAGTGATCAAAAAATACTCTCCAGGTAGAAAAAAGCCCCTCCAAGGACGATTAGATGCATAGATGTATGAATCCTTCCTTCTTTCTTGAAATCAGTTTTACGTGAATTTGAGTGCAGATCTGGACTGAAAAAATTTGGATTCTATGCCTAATCTGGCAGTGAATGGTGGAATATTTCCTGTATAGCATCGGATTTGAACGTAAAGACTGGCTGAACCATGAATGGTGGAGGATGCAATCCTTTCTTGGTCGAGGGAGACATGCAAAGGAGTTTCTACAGGTGCCAATCCCTTCCTTTACATTGAAACGGCCACAATGAGGGGGCAGACAACACATAGAATGCAAATTTTCGCAATTCCTCACCTGCACTAAAGTTCAAGTAAACTAGCGTCAACAAAGTAAGAAAGAATCATACATCTATGTATGAGCTTTTGATTTGAAGAAAACCCTTTTCATGACTGGCAGAAACATGAATGGCTGCATCCTCTTTTTGGTTGTTTCTAGCTTATGAGAAGGTCACTGAAAGTCAAGAATTCAAGACACGTGTGTTCTTTGCAAGATCTATAAACACGTTTTGTCCTTCTCAAGTATACGAAGGTATTTTCAACGGTCGAAAGTGTGTTAATTTTGTAGTAGTAGCTTGAAGAGATGACTCTTCATTATGTGCCTGATTCTACACTCATCAGAACCTGTTCGTGATGCAGAATTAAGTCCCTCCAATAATCAATAGTTTCATACACGTATGATTCATTCCTCCTTATTTAATGCTGGTTTTCGTTAACATTAGTGCAGATAAGGAATTAATAGTATGGGAATATTTTGCGGTGTTTGACCCACATTGAGGACTTTTCCCAATACAGTAAGGGTTTTCACCTGAAGAAAGTCACTTCCACGACTCGTTCCACCTTGAACGGATGGTATCCTATTCTTGCTTTATTATGGCTTAGGTAAAGGGGAGAAAACTTAAGACAATGTAGAAAGGTGACTTATTTGAAATGCCTGTAAACACGTTTTGGCTTTGAAAGGTACACAAAGATTTTAACCGAAAGACTGTGGTTCTATTTTAGAGTAGTAACATGAGCAGATGGCTATGCATTGTTTATCAGATTCCAGAGTGTTCAAAAAATATTCGCCAGGTAGAAGAAAGCCCCTCCAAGGACGATTAGATGCATAGATGTATGAATCCTTCCTTCTTTCTTGAAATCAGTTTTACCTTAATTTGATTGCAGGTCAGGAATTGAAAAAATTTGGGTTCTATGCATAATGCGGCCCCACATTGTGGACTTTTACATGTATAGTAGGGGCTTGGAACGAAAGAATATCCTCTCCAAGACTGGATGAACCATGGATGGTGGAGTAGTATACCAACCTTTTGTGTTGGAGGGAGACATGGAAGGTATTTTCTTCAGGTTAATATCCCTTCCTCTACTGGGAAACTGCCAGAATGAGGTGCCAGACGAAGCACAGAATACACATTTTCTCAATTCCTCACCTGCACTACAGTTCAGGGAAAGCTAGCGTCAACAAAGAAGGAAGGAATCATATATCTATGTATGTGCTTTTGACTTGAAGAAAATCCTTTTCATGACTGGCTGAGCCATGAATGGTGGCATCCTCCTTTTGGTTGTTTCTAGCTTACCAGAAGAGCACTGAAAGTCAAGAAATGAAGGCACGTGTGTTCTTTGCAAGATCTATACACACGTTTTGTCCTTCTGAGGTATAAGAAGGGATGTTCAACTGTCAAAATTGTGTCTCTTTTGTAGTCGTAGCTTGAATATATGGCTGTGCATTATGTGTCTGATTATACACTCATGCGAACCTGTTCGTGAGGCAGAATAAAATCCTTTCAATAATCAATAGTCATAAATTTATGAGTCCTTCCTCCTTTTTTGATGCTGCTTTACATGAACATTAGTGAAGGCCAGAAATAGATAATATGGGAATATTTTGTTGTGTTTGACATACATTGACGCCTTTTCC
>JAQQSW010009331.1:0-13256 GCA_028646575.1 Pseudocheirus occidentalis
CATCCATACATGTCTGCATGGCTATATATACATATGTATATATACATGTACACCCATATATGTATAATCACCCAGAAGATATCAGCGGTTCTACCTGGGTGACTGGGTAGTCAATTAACCTTTCTTGGCTTCAGGAGGGAAAGCCAATAGTAGATTAAAGGTTTAAAACTTGGTTACATGAGAAAGAAATAAAGAAAATAGGGTATTCTCAAGGGAAAGCTGGTTATAGTGGGACTGATGAGTCTTATGTGTGCTGAATTTGAAGTTTCAACAGGAAACATTCAAGACAATGTTTCACTGTAAGCTAAGGATTTAGGATTAGAGCTCAGGGAAGGAGATAGAAATCTTGGAATAAATTACATGGACATAATGATAATGATTAATATTTATATAGTGCTTTAAATTTATAAAGCACTTTACATATTTTAGAGTGCTTAATTCTTAAAACAACCCAGTGAGATTGGTCCTATTACTATCACCATTTAATAATGAAACAGAGCTAGCCAGGTTAAATAATGAATCTAGTCACATAGCTAGTATCTGAGGCAATATTTATGCTCATGTCTTCCCAACTCCAAGATCAGCACTTGGAATGGAAAAGTCCACTTGAGAAGAATAAAGAGGAAATATAAGAGTTCCTGAAGATAGAACAAAGGGCAACCCATACGCAAATTTCAGAATTTGAAGGGAGATCCAGTAAAGTAAACAAATGAACAGTTGGTAGCAAAGTTGTACATAATCATAAAAGGTAAGAGAAAAAATTCACAGAAGTCAACAGTGTTAAATGCTAAGAAAGACAAAGAAGAATGAAGCCTGGGAAAACTCAATGTTGTGGTCAGTGATTAGTTGCTATCTCAGAAAACAATTCTTTAGAGTAGTGGGAATAGAAGTCATATTATAAGAAGTGAGGAAATAAAGAGGCTAGATACAGTTTATACGTTTAAGAAGGGAAGGGATGCAAATAAGAGAAAAACAAGCTGCTCACTTCAGAAAAAAAAGGGAGAGTCTAAGAATGCTCTTTTTAAAGATGGTGAACAAGCCTTTCTTATCCTGGGCCACATCATGAGGCCCACATCTAGGTAGATCTGGGGTACCATTTGAAACCACATATTAAAGTATGATCAGAAATATGACATTATACCTTTGGGTCAATAATGGTAAGACTTATAGTTGAGGTTCACATTGGAAGAGAAGAGGATAGAGAAAGGGAGAAAATGAAGAAATGGAGGAAAGACAGAAGAAAGGTAGGATAAGGAAGGGTGTTAATGAAAAGGGTACTGTGGATCCTTTGTGTTTGTAGACTTGTCTGGTTTCAATGCCATGGAACAAGGTGCTTCCTGGTATATCATTCTGTACCATTCCCCTACCCTCATTTTTCTGCCTCCTTTTGTCTCTTCTATCTTTTTCATAAGTTTTATGAGGGCAGGGACAGCTTTCTTTCTATTAATTTAATTCCCAGTGTTTAACATAGGGCCGCACATATAGTAGACACTTAAATAAATGTTTAGTGTGTCAGATTGGATTAGACTGATAGTCTCAGGCAAGGACAAAAATACTGGGCCTCTTATGAGAGGTCAAAAACATAGAAAGCTCTAATTGGAAATTATTGATATGAGTCTAGATAAGTGGTTCTCAACCTTCCTAATACCATGACCCTTATATATTCATATGTGGGTGTATCTGCATGCGGGCAGACCCTCCTGGAGACAGATAGAGGAGTGGTATCTTGGTTCCTAAGACCATTGGAAATATGTGTTTTCCAACGGTCTTAAGCAATCCTATTTGACCCCCAAAGGGGTCGTGACCCACAGGTTGCAAACCACTGGTCTAGACTGAAGTGAATGGTTTCTCCTTATCTGCTGACAATTGGTAACTAGGAGGGTACATTGAATAGAGAATAGAACCTGGAGTCAAGAAAACCTGAGTTTAAATATGGCCTCAGACAGTAGCTTTATATTAGCTTCCTCAACTATAGAATTAGGATAATCATAGTACCTACTTATTAGGGTGGTTGTGAGAATCAAATGAGTTAGTATTTATAAACTGCTTAGCACAGTTGATATTAGTAAATATTTTCTTTCCTTTCTTCTTTTTTTCTTCTTTACTTCCTTCCTTCCTTCCTTCCTTCCTTCCTTCCTTCCTTCCTTCCTTCCTTCCTTCCTGGGTGGCTTCACTGAAGGAAAGTCTTTTCATTCTTAAAAGAACATTTACCTCTTATAATAAGGGAGTCTTTTTAACTCCCTAAGGTGAAATATATATATCATCTAGCCAGAAACTCTAACTAGAAAATTCCATGTCTTCTAAGTGTGTTGATAACTTTTGGCAACTCAGTTCTCCTGCAGGATTATAGGGTTCTCAGTTTCTCTTTCATTGGAGTTTTGCTTCTACTAGGTCCTTCAAGGACTAAGATCATGCACCAAAGGAGTTAACCTCTCCAGGCTGCATTTCAGACTTCCATTGCCTTCTTCCAGCTCTTCATCCTAAAGAGTTCCTCTGACCCTGGAATTCACACATTGGATCCTTTCGGGCCCCTCCCTCTGAATCTATGACTTCTACCAGAACCTCCATTTGTAAAAGACTACACTTTGTAGTCTCTCTGCCATGCCCCAGTTCCACCTTTTCACCTTCCTTTAGAATGTAATCTCCTTAAGGGCAGGGACTATTTTTCTTTCTATTTATATTTGCATTACAAATGCTTATCACAATGCCTGATACATAGTGAATAGAATTTAATAGATGCTTAATGACCCATTAGACTGATGGAGAATAAAGAACATCTTATTTCAGAAAGGAGGGACAGAGAAGAAGAACATAGCTAAACACCCATTTTAAATTGCATAGAGAATAGATGAAGGCTCTTATATGAGCTGGCTTTAATCTCATTTAAACAGGCAACAAAGTTCAGTGAAGAGGGCAAGAAAGTATAGTATAAGGAACATGAGGTGTGTAGGAAAAATCTTTTTAACAAATGCTGCTGGGCATCCCATCAATACAAGGGTACAAGGTTTTCTGAGCAACAGGGAGGGCCCAGGAAAAGTTAAGATTAAGACACAGATTCTTCATTTGAAATGCCTCTTCCAGCCATGGTTTCTTCTTCATTCTCAATACCGCTATTCCAGTCCACATCATTATCTCTTACTGTGAATACTGTAACATTCTCTTATTCAGCAGCAAGTCAATGGCTTTGGACTTACCTCCCGGTCCAAGAGTGCTGGTGACACTACAGTGACGATGTCTCCTTTCTCAGGATCAATATAGAACATGTTGGGAGATGGCTTGTCAGGAGTCTGCTGCAGGATGTTGTATCGCAGGAGGGCATTGTCTGTGGAAGGGTCATCAGCATCAAAAGCTGTCATACGCATCACGGTGGTTCCTGCAGGGAATGGGACAGAAAGGCAGAAGATGTTATTATGAGTCACAACCAACATCAGGGAGGCTCTGCTTGCCACAAATGACACTGGGAAGACTGTTCAACATCAATATTAAACATAAAATAACACTCACTGGATCCTATACTTGTTTTCTTACTAAATTCCTTTAAAGGACTCAATAAAACAAAGAAAAGACATATAAGGCATTTTTGTTGTTGTTTTGTTCAGTCATATCTGACTCCTTATGATCTCTTTTTTGTTTGTGTATTTTGGGAAAGATATTGGAGTGACTTACCATTTCCTTCTCAAGCTCATTTTACAGATGAGGAAACTGAGGCAAACAAGGTTAAGCGATTTACCCAGGATCACACAGCTAGTGTCTGAGACCACGTTTATACTGAGGTCTCCCTGACTCCAGGTTCTGGGCTCTATGCACTGTGTCACCTAACTGCCCTTATAAGGCATACAGTAGGCATAAAGTTGAACTGAGCTTTCCAGTGTTGGTGTCTGGTCATGTCAGGAATTTCTGCTTGATATTTATCAGCTGTGGCCAGATAGCCATTAGTCCATGAGGCAAGGCTGAAGGATTTGACCACCTAGGTGTCCATGTCATACTTGCCGGTCTTGCCAACTTGAGGTCCAATTACAAGAGCTATGGCCAACTGAACCAACCATAATTTCCAGTCCTGACATTCTGCTGTAATTATTTAGTCATAGAATAGGCTTATGCTTGGGGTATATGCTAAATGTATTCACACCACTCAGAGATAAGAGGAGTCTGGATAGGATAACCTTTCTCAGGATCGTCCATATCAGAAGGCAAATCTACCAATCTGATATCCTCAGTTATTTAAGTTGATTGTATCTGCCTGTCTGTTTATCTATCTATCTATCTATCTATCTATCTATCTATCTATCTATCCATCCATCTATCTATGCACCTATGTATGCATGTATCTGTCTATCTATATATCTTCTATCTATCTATCTATCTGCCTGTCTATCTATCTATGCATCTATGTATGTATATATGTATCTATCTATCTGTCTATCTGTCTATCTATCTATCTATAGATAGATAGATATATCTATATACCTGCAAACATATACACAAGCATATGTAGACATACATATATATATGCATCTAGAAATTTGTGTGCATGCTATACACATATGTGTATGCAGACATGTCTACATGTTTACCCAACGGTCTGTAAATACATGTCTATGTGTGTTTATAGGAATAAACATATATGTCCATTAAAATATTGAGCTAGTTTATTATGAAAAGTTAATTGCATCAATATACTATCAAGTTAATATCCCTTTCAATTGTTTTAAGGTATTATGTATCTATAGTTTGCTAACTTATTGCTTTATAATTCCATGTAACTTATCTTATATTTTTAATGGAAACCAGTATTCCCCTTGGCTACTATGGCTGTTCACTCAGCAAAAAGATCAGAGGCTGGAGGATTGAGAAAGTTTCTGGACTGTATAAACCTATTCATTGTGCCAACTATTTCCTACCCATGCAGTTTCTCTAGGAAATGATGATAAGAGGTGATGCTTTTACTTTTTGTGATTTACTTTTTTTTTTTTGAAAATATGCTGCCAGCTTATTTGAAAAGGTTCTATTGAGGCCACTGTGAACAAAAAGTATGTTCTCCCCATAATTAGCCTTTCTTCTAATTTGTCATTGATTTGATCTTTAATCAGAATGCAGTCTGACTTCACAGAGACGGATGAGTCTATAATGACTGCTACATTGATCATTGGCATTTCTAGTATTCTAAGATATAGTTATTAAAAATATTTTCCAGTGTTTGCCATTTTTAGTACCTTCAGGTTCTTTTCTTGAACAAATGATTGTGAAGATGCAACACAGGTCCCACTTAATCACTAAACCTTCAAAAGCTATCCCAAGTTCAAGGTAGGCTTTGGGCTGAGCTTTTCAAAAACATAATTGAAAGCCCTGAAAGAGGAGCCTTTAAAAGGGTATTTAAACAAACAAATAAAAAGGATGGAGGAAGGCAAACACCTAAGTATATGTGCCAAGTGACATGATGTAGAGAGTAGCTACCAAGAATGAATAGCAGCTGAGAACACAGCCATTCACAGAAGACAACTTCTAAGAAAAGATTCAGGAGAAAAATACGTACAGCCTCAAATGGTTATATATCAATATCTAAAATTTAGGCACCATTCAAAAGGCACAGAAAGTTATTTCTTAACACTAAAATGAATATTTGGCTTGATAAATATCAGTGAGACTTAATATGGTGAAATTGATAACAGGATCATGGTTCTGGGTAGGTAGTCCTTATTCTTAAGAAATAAGGTCAGTAAATGGGAGGGAGAGGGGAATAATATTATAGAGTAAGAAAACCTATTCATAAGAATAAATCTGAGAAAAGGGAGAAAAACATGATAAAGAATATCTTGGTGAAGGTCAAAGGATGGAGAAACACTTTTTAAAAAAATTTGAGTATATTGCAGACTAATTGAATAAAAAAAAAGGAAATACTGGGGAGTTTTGGCAACAGATCATAAGCCTGGCATAGAAGTATGGTATCATAATGTTATGGGACTTCAATTATACATACATCATCTGGAGCTCTTTATCTCTGTCAAAAGCAGAGGAGGCAATCATTTCTTAATTTGCCTTAGTGACCATTTCCTCCTTCAAAAGTTGAAAGAACCAACAAAGGAAAATTCTACTCTGGATATGATTCTCACTATCAGGGAGGGACTGATTAGTGGGGGTGAAAATTATGAGAATTTGAGAAAGCAGATGGGATGGGATGATAATTTCATTCTTGAGTTTCTGGTAGAGGAGCATATATACAGTGGTGGTCTGACATGTACCCTTCAGTTCAGTCATTTTTCAGTCCTGTCTGACTCTTCATGACCCTGTTTTGGCTTTTCTTGGCAGAGATATTGAAGGAGTTTGCTATTTCTTTCTCCAGCCCATTTTACAGATGAGGAAACTGAGGCAAACAGGGATGAGTGACTTGCCCAGGGTCACATAGCTATTAAGTGATTAAGGTCAAATTTGAACTCAGAAAGAGGAGCCAATAGAGCATATTCTATCCACTGTGCCACTTAACATATATCCTGCATTTGGAAAAAGCTGCTTTCAGGGGGTTCAGAGGGAACAAAGGCAGAATTATATGGAGTAAAATGCTTTGGGAGAAGTCAGCCCTAAAGGGTTGGAGATGATCAAGAATGAAAATCTGAAGATACAAAGGGAAACAATTCCAATTATAAGGGGTAAAAATAGGATTTGCCTGATCAATGTGAATGCACAGGGAACTCACCAATCAACTTAGAACTTTAAAAGAAATGTATAGAAAATGGAAATAAGGTCAGATTTTTTTTAAAGAATGAATATAAATAAATGAATAAAAAAGAATAAATACTATCCTTTGAATATTAGGAACACTGAAGGTCAGGAGCTAAGGCTGACAAGGCACACTACAGGTGACAAAAAGAGGTTTATTCTTTTCTTTCTGCCCTATATTGGGGGAAAAAAGAATATCAAAAAAGGTATAGGATATTTTTCTTTAGAGTAGATGGGATGATTATTCTTTATGAAACAGAGAATGAAAAGTAGCTCCACTTTCAGTTTTTGTTTTCTGTGAACTCTGAGTAGAAGAATGACATTTGCACTGGAAATGAAAAAAAATTAGTAGGAGGTATTTGATACTCAGGATAAATAAGGGAATAATGAAAAGTCATCTGGGTTCCTTTAATGAATTTAAGTCACCTGCTCCAAATGAACTCCACTCTCAGGTACTGACATAACTGGTGTATGTGATTGTTACATTTCTTTCAGTGATATTTCTAATATAATGGACAATAGGAGAGGTCTCATAAGATGAGAAAAGGATAAATATCTCAAGTTTCAAAAAATGGGAAATTATGGAGTCTAAAAATTATGGGCCAGTGAACTTGACTTTGTTTCATGAGAAAATTCTAGGAAATTTCATTAAAGAGATATTTACTGAAACTTAGAGTAGAAAGAAGTGATTATAAAGAAGTAGTGTGGATTCCTCATAGATAGATCATGCCCAACTAGACATATCTGACATGTTTATTTTTGGTCAATTACTGAAATAGTCGATGAGGGAAATGTTGCTGTTACCCACATTATAGCAAAACTTTTGACACTATATCTCATACTTGTGTGTGTGTGTGCACATGAAAAAGATAGGAAGATGTAGATTAGAGGATATTCTAATTATACAATTTCAGAACACAAGGGATGGCTGATCTCAAAGTCTTAGATTAGTTGGTAATATTCCATGTAAACATGGCAGCAGGTTTCCCACGTTTAGTCTTTAGAACATCAATAACTTTGAAAAAAACCCATAGATGACATGCTAATTAAGTTCATTGGTGACACAAGCTGAAAGATAATAGCAGAAACACTGTATGACCTAGTAAAAAGATATTGGTAGGCTAGAATATTGGGATGAACCTAGTAAGATGAACTTTAGATAGGGATCAATGTAAAGTTGTCCACTTGAGTAAACAGAACCGAACAGAACAAAAATCCTCTCAGTAACAGAATGGTGAGACATGATTAGGGAGCAGTTCTGAAAAGAATCCAATTTTTGTTGTTGAGTTGTAATGTCTGTATGTGTCAATGGCATGATGTTGCAGTTTAAAAAAATGAATCCAATTTTGGGATGAATAAAGAAGTCTATAGCTACAAGGGATAGGGTGGTGAAAGTATCATTATACTCTAACCTTGCCAGTACACATTTGGAGTACTGAGTTCAGTTCATAACACAATAAGGACATTAGTACTCATGAGAATGCTCAAATAAGGACAGTCAGGATGGAGTTGAAGGTTCTTGAGACCATATTAAATGAAGATAAGCTAAAGGAACTGAGTTTCTGTAGCTTGGAGATTACCCAGGGGTGCCATGATAGTGATTTTCAAGCATTTAAAGGATGTCATGCAGAAAAGGAAATAGTTTTGTTTTCTTTGGTCCCAGAAGGTACAACAAAAAGGAATGGATGGGAGTTACAGAGGCTAATTATTAGACTTGATATTAGGAAACAAATAACATCGTAACATTGAAAGACTTTTAAATGAAGAATGGGCTTCCATGAAAGATGATAGGTTTTCCCTTCTTTGAAGGTTTTAGCTGAATGACCATTTTTGAGTCTGTTATACTAAAGAGTCCTTTGACTGTAGGGTTTAAACCTAGATAAATACTGAAGTCACATTCAGATCTCAGAGTCTATGATTCTCTTACCCTTTTATCAGACCGACCAACCATAGGACTCTGTTCAAGAAGCATTTACCTGAATTAAAAGTAAAATTCAGCAATATATTGTTAAGAAAATAACTACCATCCATTCCTGAAATAGCTGCCTCCTCACCCTTTTCTGAGATGGTGGTGAGATAGAAAACTTGTGTTAAAATTGTATATTGTTCTGTTCCCCTTGACTACTCTGTACTGCTTCTAGTTAATAAAGTAAGTTTATAAGTAGCCAGTATAAAGAGATGATAGCAGGAAATAAGGTTGCAAAGGGAACCTGGACATCTTGTATAAACCATTCCAAAGATCAAAGGGCCATCATTTACAAATAATTTAATATATTAATCAAAATTTACATCCTGATGAGATATGCTGAAGCAGGTGAAGCGATCTAGGTGCTGCTTGTCAAGGCTCCTGAATTGTAAATTTCAGACAAAATCCAGACCTCCACAGCTTCAGTCCAGCAAAACTTCAAAACTTTGAGATTATGACTTTGAAACTTTACTAATAGCTTTGAGATAATTCGAATATGTTAATAAACTAACCCCAAGGTGATACAGATAGGAGTTGGTCTGTTTCCCTCCAAAATGAGACCTCAAACTCCTGCCCCTCCTCCTCTCCCTCATCCCTCTTCCATCTCCATTAGTTCCATGCTATTGAGGGCTCCCAATTCTAATCCGCTGTTGTGTGAGTAATATTCTCTGGTTCTCCCCCTCACCATCCTCTTCTTCACACTGCCTCTTTTCACCATCCCATTCCCCATCCCTGAGCTGTTCTGTCTGCCACTGTATCTCTCCCCACTTTGCAATGCTTGTCTCTATACCTTCTGTGCCTTATTAAAGGATGATTGAAGCCTTGTTTCCCACCAAGAATCAGGAGTCTTCCCCAATGATTACCCCCAAAACTGGATTTACCTGTTCCCATTTCATTATTTAATAATTTATCCATTCAGTACTTTTCTCAGGGCTTTTCTGGCACCACATACCCTAAGGGAAATGGAAATTCACAGGTAATCTGAAGATGGGTGTTGTAGCTTAAAGTCTGTGTTGTTCTGCCTAGTCTAAGTCCCCTTTCAACCTTGAGAGAAAAAGGTAGAGGATGCTGCTTATCACAAGAAAAGAAACTTGACAGTTTTTTTTAATTCACAACTAATCCCATCATCACCCCTTTGCTAAAGTTTCCATCTCTCTTCTCCCCACAACTATCTGATCTAGGGAAGGGTAAGGTTTTCCTGCACAGCACTCAGATCATGGAATGGTGGATTATAGTGGTCTGCAAGCAATTAAAGACATTTCCCAAATATTTACCAAATTTATCTCTTTTTTCCTTCTTATTTTCCTTGGGCTCAGCTTCTCTCTTGAATTCTTCTTTCCTCCTCTATTCTAGGAAGGTTTTCATTACTCAACATTAGTGATGTCTCACCCTATTAAACTCTGCATATAGACTTACACCTCCTTTTAAATGAATGTGTGTGTATATAAAGATAATACTAAGTCAGTATAGCTGAATAGTCTTGATCTTTGTTTTGTTTGGTTTTCTTTTAATTTCTTGATCCTGAACCATGTTTTCTGGCACAGTTTTCACTCTCTTCCTTGTGTGCACCTTTGCATTATAGACCTTGAATATCAAATTATTTGTAGACATAGTTTGGAGGATCTTGCCAAGGCCTTCAAAGAATTTCCCTATTTTATCCTTTGCACCAGATGTTGGCACATATATTGCAATTATCTCCATTGGTCAGGATGCATGTAAACAAAATTTAACAGAAAAACAGCTTGATTCTACTCATTGTGAGTGCTTGAAGGCAGGATGACCATGTGTCCCAGGAAATTATACTTCTTATTTCCTTTGGGGTGAAAAAACAGAATCAACTCTCCCAAATATTTCATTTGCCTCTCCAAAGAGAATCTATATACTGTTCTTCCATTTGGCTGTGGCTGCTTTGTTTTATGATTTCATTTCATCTTCTTGAAATCTTATTACTTCATTTACCCCTCCCTCCACATACCCTGTGATGCAAGGATACTGACCTCCTTGCTGATCCTCACATACAATATGACCTCTCCTGATTCTGGGCATTGTCAGTGTTTGTTTAACATGCCTCATGCGTCTTTCTCTTCTTTATTTCCACTTCCTGGAAGCCCTAGCATCTTTCAATTCTCCATTAAATTACCACCCTCTGCAAGAAGGCTCTCCCAGTCCTTATTCACCTGAGTGCACCTCCCCCCATATCATGCCCTATTTATCCTGATACAATTTGTTGTGGCATGGTTATTTGCATGCTTTTTTTCTGCATTCCACTGTGAAAACCTTGTGAGCAGGAGCTGTTTTCATCTTTTCTCTGCATTTCCATTGTTCAGCACAGCGCCTGGCACATAGTAGGCACTTAATAATTGCATCTTGACTTGACTTGAATGTAAATATGGATGTGATACAATTCCTCCACTACATCTCCAACTATATGCCTTAGAAGTTTAGTTGGGGGGCTAGGTGGTGCAGTGAATAAAGCACCAGCCCTGGAGTCAACATGACATGAGTTCAAATCTGGCCTCAGACACTTAACACAAAAACTAGCCATGTGACCTTGGCCAAGTCACTTAACTGCAATTGCCTTACCTTCCCCTGTCAAAAAAAAAAAGCAAAAAATAAAATTAAATAAAAGTCTTGAATATCAAGCACAATTAAAAAAAGAAGTTTAGTGGGAGGTTATAGGGGTCTGGGGGAGTCAATTAAAAATGTGTCTCTTTCAATCACTTCTTAAGTCCAAAATATCACCACCAGTGGCTAATAGGGGAAGCTAGTTGGCACAGTGGGTAGAATGCTTAACCTGGAGTCAAGAAGAATCCTGAATTCAATTCTGGCTTTAGACATTTATTATCTATGTGACTTTGGAGAAGTCACTTAATTATCTTTGCTTTAGCTTCCTCTCTTGTAAAATGAGCTGGAGAAGGAAATGGCAAAGTCCTCCAGTATCTTTGCCAAGAAAACCCAAATGAGGCCACAAAGAAAGGGACAGTAATGAAAAATGACTAGATAACAAAAGCAAAATTGACAGATACCCTGGTAAGGGCCCTTTGAGTACTTAGATGGCAAAGTTTCTTATCTAGACCTACTTGCCTCTTTGGATTACCTATATATTTCCCAATATGCTCCCCCATCTTCTTCTTCCCTTCTCAGAGAGCCATAAATTATTATAAAGAATAAAAAACGGGAAAATGTTCAGCAAAACTAACTGACACATGGAAACAACACGACAGTGTCCATAGTATCCCAGACCCAGAATTGTCCATCTCTGCTAAGAAGCAGGAGAAGGTGACTCCTCATTGTCTCGCTGGTGCCAGCCTTGGTCATCATAGTTTGCACACATTCAGTTTGTTTTGCTGTAGTTTTCAAAAAGCATTTGTTAAGAACTTAATAGGTATTAAGTCTTTTCCTAAGCACCAGAAATACAAAGACTAAAGAGAACTCATCATGCTGTCAAACAAAGAAAATTATTCTGGTCCCTCTAATCATGGAAACCATTCCCCACAGGCTCCTGACAATAATAATGTATAAAGGGGGTAGGTGGGAATTCTAAGTAATCTCATGACACCTAAGTAATCTCATGGCCCTTTCCAAGCATCTTCCTTGGTGTCTTTCCTTGTCCTGTGACTGTGGTTCAGAGTCATTGAGTCTAAGTGCTACCTTATTTCAGTCTTGCTCCTTCCTATTTTAGGTCAATCCAGTTTGGTTTAAAAAAATATCTATCAGCTCCTAGTCAGAGAATCCCTGGCCTGATCTGTTAGCCGACCTGGATTTTGCTAAAATGTGCCCCTTCATACTAGGTGCTTAATCAATGCTGCTTGACTTAATCACTGGACCAGGACAATTTGACTAGTGAATTGGGTGATGGTGAAGAAAGGTGAGCTAGGCTGAAGAGCACTGTACGTCCCCAATGGATGTTCTGTTCCATCTACTTATGTTATGGCATTATTCTTTTCTTGAAATTTCTCCTCTTGTCTGCAGGTATATTATGTTTCCGATAATGGGGAAATAGTCTTCTAGCATCACAGATTAAGATCTGAAAGGGACCTTAGAGTTGATCTAGTTCATTCGGTCTTGTCATAATTAAAAACAGAGTCGAGGGAAACTAGGCCCATTCATTGTTAATATGAACATCCTGGATCTTTCTACCAGTTCAACCTCTTTAATTTAAGCAGCAGCATTTAGTGTTGTACTTGGGAGTCCACAAGATATGAGTATGTGAGTTCAAATCCTGCTGCAGATACTTGCTAACTGTGTGGTCCTAGATAAGTCACTGGGCCTTGATTTCATCATCTTAGGGGTTGGACTCAGGGGTCTCTAAAGGCCTGAGTCTCAACCCATGACCCAATAAATGTAACATCTTTAGTAACCAGATGAGTAGCAGCTTAACTATGGATAAAAAAAGCTCAGCCTTTGAGTTGAGAAAACCTGGGTTCAAATGATGTCTGTGGCACATATTGCCTGTGTAACCCTGAGTAATTCTCAGTGGTCCCAAAGAAGTCTTGAAGATTACAAAGAGGTTGTCCTGGGGAAGTTTCCGCAGGAACTCCAACTCAGATGAAATTACACATTGTCCCCCACACAT
>JAQQSW010009332.1:0-13256 GCA_028646575.1 Pseudocheirus occidentalis
TCATCCTTAAGGAGGCAAGGCCTCCCACAAAGTATAATAGTCAAAGTTCTCCATCCATGGGGTACAATTAAGTTACAATATCAGTCACTACTCAGTACTCTCTTAAGGAGTAGTGGAAAATACACAGGCCATCCACCCCTAGGTCACAAGTAAGTTACAATTTTATCAGTCACTACTCAGTATCCACAGAGAAGGTTTTTACATTTTGACCTGAGGTTGGCTCTCAGATTCCCTGGTTTCTCTTCCATGGTCCCAGCTCCTACCTGAATTCACCAAACTGTCACATAGGTTAAAAGGCAGACAATTTCCAGTTTCTTCTCCAGCTCTCAGTGCAGTTCTGTTCCACACTGAAGATCACAGTGTCCAGTCCATCTTAAATCCTTCACAGTCTCTATTCTTGGGAAATCAAGACTTAATAAACCCACAAAAAGAAAAAAAATGCATATATCACAGTTACGTTTCCTCTGGTAGCTACACGCTGGCCCTTAGAAGCTCTTCAGTAGAAGTTTCCAGAAGAAAGATCTCAGAAAAATTTATGCCACAACAAATTCAAGTTTTGCATTCTCTTCTCAGTTCTTCTCAATTTTCAGTTAAGTCTTTAGTCCAGCAGCAGCTGCCCTGCATCCATGATGCTTATCCCAGGAAATTCTGACTCTCCACCTTGAGCTTTTCCTTAAATATGGTATAGCTGCTCCATGCCCAACCCCTTACTGTTACATCAGCAACAGGGCTGAATATCTTCTGTTTTTTTAACAGAGGCTTAACCTGAAACCAACTGCTAAGTACCTCTTAGTTTAGCAATACAAAGGAATCTTCAAATTTAATAACTATTACAGTATATTTATTTACATGTGTATTGTATATATCCACATATCTATAATATATAAAATAATTTACATGTTATAGTGCTGTCTTGAAATTAATGTATCTAATGAATTGTTAAATTGGAGTCCATCACATTTGGAATTATGTAATTTTTTATCTGCCTCTGATTATTTTGAGTATGGAGAGATTTCTTGCATAATCCCCTTAAATATAATCCTCAGGATATTCTTTTCTTTTCCCTTTTGGAGGAAGTGATCATTTAAAAATTTAATTGCCTTTACCTCTTCTCCAGTTCATTTCCTTGAAATACACTGATTATCTTTTAAAAATTTAATGCTTTTCTGAACGTCATTTTTTTCTGACACTTCTAATATTCTATCTTCTATAGAATATATACACACATATGTTTTAATAAATTTAGACATATCAATGTAGCATATAAAGAGCCCACACATTGCTGAGTTTCATCATTGCACTGTTCTGCCTTCTTTATCTCTCCTATTTGTGTTTCTTTTGCTTACTTCCTTTTGTTTCTCCAGTACATTCATGATCTGTTTCGTGAATTCATAAAATAGCTTCTTGCTTGGTTTCTCTATATTGTTGGAATTGCCTTTATGTGACATTCAAAGCCATTGTGGTGATCATGTGATATCATCTGATCATCTTTTCCCATTATGCTGGCTTTCTTCTCTGCTTTATATTGAAGTGATTTAGAAGTTTTCTATTGTGAATTTTTAGTTATTTTCCTGTAAAAACAATTCTATTGGGGTTTATCTGGGAAATACTAAGTAGGAAGACTTCCTAACAATCTCATTCTGAAATATTCCCAGAATTTCCTAAAGAAATATTTAAAGCTTTTCTGCTTCATCATTGTTTTTTGTAAAACATTTCTTTTTTAACTTATAATTTTCCTGACCTTTGCAATCTGTCATCTTTGATACATTCTATGAGTTATGCATAATTATACTTTTAGAATATCATTACCCATTCTCCTTCTCTTTATGTGATTTCTCACTCCTTTTTTTCTTCTTGGTCAACATTTTAACAAGCTCTCACTTGAAAGAATATTTCAGTGAAATAATTTCATTGTTCCTCCATGAATTTTTTCTTCTGAGATTCATTTTCTATGTATTTTGATTAAACATGCCATTCATTTGTGTCAAAAACAAAGATTTCTAATGGTATTGTGTATGAAAATACACAGTGAGAAATATTCCAGTAAATTCCTAATGAAGAATGGCACTCACTGTTATTTATTCTCTAAAAAATAACTTTTCTCATACATTTTTATATTCTAGATCCTTCTGTAAGCAAATAATGCTAAATAAAACTACATTCAAATTGATACCTCCATTTCTGTCTAATAGGAGGAAATGTGGAAGAGTGAAAAGTAACTAGAAATATTTATTCAAGGAGACCTATGTTTTAATCATTATTTTCCCACTGATTTTCATTCAGCATCTCACCTCTAAGTAGAATTTAGTTCACTCATCTGCATTATAAAAGAATTAGACTGTGGTTTTTAACTTTATAGCAGTACACCATCATAGATGGAATTGATAGACTAAGGAAGAAAAACGCAGAGAGGCTGAGGTAATTGCCCATGGTTATATAGGTAGTAAGTAGTAAATATGAGTATTTGAACCTAGGTTTTCTGATGACAAATTTGTCAGCAATTGACACCCTTTCTCCCATGTCCCATGATTTATTAATGGGTTCCTTGTTGATCTCTTCATAATTGTGAGTTTTAGCTTTGCTGAAAGATAAAATACTTATAATTTTAACATCATACACTAAAGTATATATTACACATCAAAATATTAATGTTAACCTAAAATGTAATATTAAAAGTCTCCTAGAGTTAACTAAAAGTAGAAATAATTTATTAAGACCTTATTTTTAAGTGAGTTCACATAATCGTATTGGAGACAAGGTTCTATTAAGGTATATTTTCAGTGGAATTAACTGTCTTACATCCTTTTAGAAAAGTCACTTCTCTACCCTTATTAGATGAGACAGAGACATGACAAAGTTATTGCTAATGCTGGTTCTAGAATTCTGTGACTGGTGGGAGTGTTAAAGTATTATATATTGTAGGAAACTAAAAATAATTAAGTACTAGATTCATGTCAGATTCTTTTAACTTTTTATGCTTAGGCGAGAAGCATTTTTGAGCTGCAATTTTTGAATATTTCAGAACAAATTGCTTCCAATCCACCACAAGTTATGGAAGACTAAGTCCATGGAAAGTACTACATTTTAATAGCCTTCTTTTAAATCCTCCAGATGCAAATAAATAAGGCATCTGTGCAAAATGGGGAATAAAAGTGAATAGAGAGTACCTATTTATTCTGCCATAGCTTAAAACTCTTAATCATGGGTACTTGGGGGTGGTTACAATATAAAAAGGAAAACACATTCTAGCTAAGCAGAATAAAAACAAGTGAGAGTACTTGTAAAAAGCATTTTGCTGTTAGGCATAAGACTCAAGCAGCCCTTTCTGAAAGCCTTAAAGAATATGCCTACTAGCAAATACTGAGATTCAAAGACAGGAGGAAAAGTCTTGTTCCTTGTATGTGAATATATCTTTCTCTCTCATTGTAGTTTTCAATAATGATATATTTTTATTTTAATATATGATATTTACTCTTTTAAGTTACATATGATTTAGAATGACATCTTTATTTCATATATAATTTATTATTAATATAATATGCTACTATGTGGAAATATATTGGCTCACTAAATCTGTGTGTGCTGACCTCTGTAGTCTTCAAATATCCATCAAGACAGAAAGGTGATAATTCCATGGGTTCATTCTCTTAGGGTACCTGAACTTGGGTCAAGGGAGAAAGGTTTCAGTCAGGTTATCAGGGATAACTTTATTGATAAGCTCTGTTGGGGAGAAAGATTAGAAAACCCTTGTAAATATTGGCGCTCTCACAACATGATAACATTTCAAATACTAGAAGACAAATCTCAAATCCCTGAAGCCTTTTTTTTTTCTGAGTTACTGAAGTATGTTTTTTGTTTCTTTTTTTATAACTTACCATCATACAGTACCAACCTGACCTCTTCCTTTGGGTTATTTAAGTGTCCTGCCTCAAAATGTAAAACCTGCAATGAAAACACAGTATTTCAATTGTGACCTGACTGCACGGAGTCAAGATTATCACCTTCCATATTCTGGACACCTTGATTCTATTCATTTCTTTTTTTTTTTAGGGCAGTTGGGTGTAAGTGACTTGGCCAAGGTCACATGGCTAGTTTTTGGGTTAAGTGTCTGAGGCCGGATTTGAACTCAGGTCCTTCTGACTCCAAGGCCGGTGCTCTATTGACTGTGCCACCTAGATGCCCCGATTCTATTCATTTCTAAAGCCCAACAAGTTTATTGCTGATCTGTTTGAAGTGCCGAGATAAAAGAAATGACCAAATTGAAGGTGTTGGTCTTGTAATTTGGACCATATATTTTGAGTGTGATATTGTAGCCACCTCAGTGTTATAGAGCATCTTACAAGTTGGCAGCCAAGACAAGAGTGACCAATAAAATACAGAAGCATAATGTTTGAAAGAAAAGTCACAAAACTGAAGAATTTGCTTTAATCTTACAAAGTTATACTCAGGCAAATGCAAGTATTTGTTGATTGGAAATAAAATAATGAAATTTTGTCAGTCTGATGCCTGACAGCTATAAAAAATTTAAGAATAGTAAGCAATATTAATTTACTCAAATATTAGGCATACATTGTTAATACTTAGTAAGCACCTACTATGTCCCAGACACTCTGCTAAGAGGTAGGCATACACTACACAGCACACACACACACACACACACACTTTCTGCAAGGTAATTGGGGTCAAATGATTTGCCCAGAATCATAGATGGTAAGTATCAAATGTAAGAGGCTAGATTTGAATTCATGTTCTGATTCCAGAGCCCATATGCTAGCCACTGTGTCACCTAGATGCCACCTAGATCTCTGCCTGAGTTTACAATCTAATGGAGGAGGGAAAACACATTAAAGAAAACTAAGAAGTTGGTGGGATTGGGGTGGGGAAGTTTCTTAGTGCTTGGGCATGGTGCAGAGGCAAAAAGAAGTCCTAACTATGTGTTGCAGAAAAGTCTGAAAAGTCAAAGGCATTGAAAATAGGTGTATCAAACGAGATGTCTCTTCTCTTTTGACTCCTTAAATGAAGATTGAAGGTTCTGCTCTCCAAATCACAGAGGTAATGACACTGAAGAGGTCTGAGTAGAACCAAGAATGATTGGATTGTGCAAGATGATGAGATTTCCCATTGATCCGAGGATCCAAATTGATCATTATTGTATTTAATTTTGCTATTATGTCTAACATTGAAAAAAGAAAGAAAAAAAGAAATAAAGAGAGATTAACTTTGAAAATAAAAAGAGAAAGAGAAAGTGCGAGGGGGGAAGCACTTGGGGAAGCATTTCTATGTTGGATATTATTCCTTGCTTCCAGGATCCCTTAAAGTTCAACTTTTAGTTTGAATATTGCTATCAACATAACAAGAATAGAGGTGACAAGGTAAATATAGTGCTGGACTTGGAATGAGGGAAACATGAGCTCAAATGTCAAATGAGACATATGGTAGCTGTGATCCTAGGCAAGTCTCTTAACCTGTGTTTGTTTCAGTTTCCTTAACTAAAAACTGGTGATAATAATAAAAGCACCCTCCTCCCAAGTCTTCTTTGAACATGTGATGAGATAATTTTTGAAAGCACTTAAACATTCAAAGTCTATACTGATGTTATTAATACAAAAATGTTAATACATCTGCTCCTTTTATGAGTATAGACTGTGGGCAGGAGCTGTATTTTCTTTTTTTTTTCTATGCCCACCACTTAATACAGTGTTTGGCACATAGTAGGTGCTTAATAAATGTTTGCTGATTGACAGAAAGATCTTATCAGAGATAAGGTAAGAAGGATTCATTAATTATATTTTCCTGGAACTCTATTAAATGCTTTACCAATATTTTCTCCTTTTGTTCCTACAACTTTAAAAGGTAGGTGCTATAATTCTCTCCATTGTACATGAGAGGGAACAAAGGCAGACAACTAAATGACTTATTCAGGATCACACAGCTAGTAAGAATCTAAGGTTAGATTTGAACTCAAACCTTCCTCACTCCAGGCCTAGTACTTTGCTTGATGTGATTATTGATCTATTCTATTCATTTTGGGGAAATGCCAGAATATTTTTCTGATGTGCTTTCTCCATCTTATATGCTCCTTTTTGAGCTTCTCTTGTACTTTAAACTACTACCACACAAAACAGAACTTAATGACCATCTTAGACTAACTTTCTATCAAAACCCTAAGCATTCAAGATAAATATAATACTCTGGGCATGTAATATCTTTGACATTACCTTAGAAGGGTATATATTTATTTCAATGCTGTTGCTATTACTCAAAACATGTCTGGAATACTTCTTTTGGAACTGCCTTTAGATCTTCAAAAGAAAATAAGGTTTATTACAGTCCTGAAGACTTTATTACCCAGCCTGATCATCTAGCTTGTTCAAAAAACATCGATTCCAAATATCTTTAAGCAGCTATGAGAAATCACATACAACCTAAAAGGAAGAAAATTCAGTACTATTAGTGGCATTAAAGAGAATTTGCCATAGAAAATGAAAATAATTTCAAAAGTGGGATGTTTGAAAAAAATGTGAAGCAGTTAACTTTGAAATAATGAACTACTGTGTCATATTACTTTTTTCTCACATCTATCGTTCTGGATCAAAAGTTAAAGTTCTTCCTTTTGAAAGTTTTACCTATAAACCATTATTTCCAACCTTACATTTCTATTTTTATTTTACTCACAAAAGAAGAAAATATTACAAGAAGTATTTTCGCTGAATATACAACACTACATAGCTTTAGAGTAGTCGTTCTTTTTTTAACCTTATACATGTTTTATTGTACTTTTATTTACATTATTATTTCCCAGTTGCATTTCTTCAATAATTTTATTTTTAATTTATGGAATAAAACACTCATTTTCATAACATGGTATAATAAACAATATGAGTGTACATGAAGCTTCAGATCTAGTATACACAACATACACACACATGCCCAAACACACAAGCATATAATATACATACATATATGTATTTGTGTTTGTGTGCATGTATATGTACATGTATACATGCACATGTGTGTATATATACATACATATATGTAAATTTTATCCTATAAATACTTCTATTAATCAGTTCTTTCTCTGGATGCAGATAGTATCCTTCTTCATATGTCATTAATAGTCAATTTGGGTATTTGTAATAGCCAATATAACTCCCTTGCTCAAAGCAGTTCTTACAAAAATTGCCGTTACTATGTACAGTGTTCTGTTGGTTCTGCTAATTTTGCTCTTCATTATTTTGAGCAGTTTTCCATGTTTTTTTTAAAGTCATTTACCTCATCATTTCTTATAGCACAGGAGTGTCACAATCATTTACCACAACTTGTTCATTCATTCCTCTGTTGACAGAATAATATTTCTTAAACTGGGGACAAAGAACATAGATTGCCAAAGGTATGTGTACTTGAATGAAGAAAAAAACCATATTTTAGTATAAGTAGTTTCATATATAATAATTTAGATTTCATTTTATCCATTTACATTAATTAGTCTTAGAATGAATCCATATACTTTCACTGGATTGCCAAAGGGTTCCATAACACACAGTGGAAAAAAAAATTAAGCAACTTTATTCTAGAATTTTAGTACTGTTTTAAAGGAGAATACAATATAGTAGGGGAATAAGATTAACATAGTCCAGAGCAGTGGTTCTCAACCTTCCTAATGCCACAACCCAATTAATACTTTTATGTGGGAGTATCTGCATGTGGGCGGACCTGCCTGGAGACAGATAGAGGATCAGTGTCCCGGTTCCAAAGGCCTTTGAAAATATGTGTTTTCCGATGGTCTTAGGCCACCCCTCTGACCCCTGTGAAAGGGTCCTTTGCAACCCACAAGTTGAGAACTGCTGGTTTAGAGAATGTAAGTGCTAAATGATGCATTTCATGATAAAATAGTAAGAGCATTGGGTTTTGGAGTAAGAGGATCTGGATTCAAATCTTGATTCTGATATTGACTACTTCTTTGACCCTGAGAAAATAATTTGACCTTTCTGATTATTAGTCTCTTCACTTTCATAATTTTAAAAAGGATGAAATAAATAGGTCTAAGGTGATTTCTGTCTCCATATTTGTAATCCAATGAGCCTACAGAAGTGTAGTGAAAAGTTCAATAAAGAGAATTGTATAGGGAATCCAATTGAACAACTGAAATAACATTTGTTAAATATCTGCTTATTATTTTAGGTTCTGGGAATACAAACCTAAAAGACAAAACAATTTCCATCTCAAGGAAACTGCATTTAACCAATAGAATATAGAATGAGTATAAGAAAGCAGTATACAAGCATAAGAGGCATGCCATAAGATGGCAGGCCCAGATCACCTAAAAGGGAGTCTCCTTATATCCTAAATCTTCCTAAAATATCAATGAGAGTAACTTCTTATGATTGTCTTGGTAGTGGGAAAAACTGTCTTTAAAAGTGACCACGCTGAGAAAATCTTCCTGTTTCCTGAGTTCTCTTTTCTATTGCTTCCAGAAAATAAAGATCATAGTTTTCTGAGAGCATAGGAATCATGAACTGAAGGAGGAAAAAGAATACTTTATTCACTCTATTTCAGCCTAAAGTCTGAGAAATGGGTCTGGATTCTCTATTCCAAGCTGTTTTTCTTCAGTTTCAGATGCTGGTGATGAGTCCCCTTTCAACCTATGAATCTGAGTGATAGCAACTTTGAATACAAGATTACTCATAGCAAGTTGCAGCCAGACAGCCCAGCAGGGAAGAATGGAGAGTCCAAAGTGCTTGGCACTCAAGAACAAGGTGGAGTTTTGAACTTGGAAATGGGACTGCATGTTCTTTAGGAGCTAAGCTAATCTGTGAAATAAATAATTTCCCAGAGAATGTTGTAACACAAAGTGGGAGGAGAATTAATTGTAATGACTAGTAAGTTTGTATATTTTATATTTTGCATATTTTAAATTTTGATGTAAATACCCCTTTTCAAAAGTTAATCTATTAGCTTCTAAATAAATTAGGAATATAGGAGATCAAACTCTACACTTGAGGGATCATGATTAGCGTAGATTGGATACATTTACAAAGAACACAGGCACCCAAACCACCTTAAGGGTCCTGGAGAACTTTGGGAGAGGGGTGAAATATGACACACCTCTCCTTTGGGTAGTGTGGACCCAGCTGTTATATAAATAAAATGGAGAAGAAAAAGATGGAGTTGCAAGTGGGCTGAGTCCCAAAGAAAAACAAGAAATCTGAGAAGCAGAGATAAGGAAGTACAGGCAACAGATTGTATTGACTGCACAGAGAGAGAAGATTAACTATAACATTCAGGAAATGGAATGCAATACAAATAAATTATTACAAAACTAATGTGGGTCAAACACTGAATTAAACACCAAGTATACAAACAGAAAAGCAATATAGTCCCTACACTCATGGAGATCATATTCTAATGGAGGGAGACAATAAGTATGAAAGGCTTCAGCTATAATTTTGCAGAATGATGGCCTTTTCATTGTCAGTCAATTGGTTGAAAACTTATTAACCCTAAATTGAATTCAAGCAATGAAATGCCTATAAATATGAAAAAAACTAGAGTTTTATAATCTGAAATAATATCACTTTTAGTTGATCAATTGTATACATTTATCAATGAAAGAGAAAAAAGTATATTAACAAGAAAATTCTCATTTTTATACTTTTGTAAATTATGGAGAGGAATCCACTTTCAAGACAATGAGAATATTTATAATTTCTTTGCAAATTTTAAAGAGATATATAAATACCAGCTATTATTTTTATGTTTATCATTGCCATTTAACATTTTAAAATATTCCAAATGTCATTAAGTATAATCTTGATAAGGTCGAACAAACTAAGTTGCCTTTTTACCCTTATTGAAATAACTTCTAGCCCTCAGAAATAAAGTTTTATAGGAGAGTGGAGCATGGATTTGAAAGAGGCAGAGACTGTAAATCTGAAGACTAGAGAGGAGGCTACATTGTAGTCTAGGGAGGAAATGATAAGGAGTTGGATATATGTGATGCTATGTGATAAGAGGGAAGGGGTCAGATGCAAAAGATTTTTTTCAGAAGGCAAAATGACAGTATTTGCGAATAATTAGATGTTCAGAATGAAGAAAATGAAAGGATCAAGGATAAGTCAATAAGTTGAGTATCTGCATTACTGGAAGGTGTGGATATCCCTCCAAAGAAAAAGTAAAATATAGAGGAGTAGGTTTAGTTATGAGTTAAAAACAACAACAACAACAACAACAACAACAACAACAACAACAATTTATTTTAGACATCCTTGGGTTGATATCTGTATATGGTATCATAAAAGAGATGTACCATATGGAATCACATGAATTTTGTTGTTTTTGTTATTGATAAATTGATTACACTTATGTTTCCTATTGTTGAGGCAGTCTTGTCTTCCTGTCAAATCTTACCTGATAATAATACATGATCTGTTATACATTGCTATAATATTCTTGCTAGTATTTTATTTAATTTCTTTGTTATCAATAGTCACCAATTAAATTGATCTACAATTTTCTTTCTCTGCTTTTGCTGTCCCTAATTTAAGTATCAAAACCACATTTATGATAAAAGGAATTTAATGGGACTTCTTTACTGTTTTTACATATTATTTACATAGTATTGTTATTAATTCTTCCTTAAATGTTTGGTAGAATTCACATGTAAATTCATCTTGTCCTGGAGGTTCTTTTTTTCCCTTTTTAAGAGAACAAATTGATGACCTGCTCAATTTCTTTATTTAAGATGGAGTAATAAAAGGCTATTCCCTATTCTATTTAGCTGGGAAATACATATTTTATAAGCAGTCATTCACTTTGTTTAGATTGTCAGTTTTACTGGCATAATTGAATTAATAACTTTGAATTATCTCTTTAATTTCATCTTCATTGATAGCGCATTTGCCCTTTTCTTTTTTTATGCTAATTCGGTTTTCTTCTTTCTTCTTTCTTTTTTAATAAAAACTAGGAGATGGAGTTCAGATGGTGGTGTAGAAGCAGAACTCTATGGCTCCCACCATAACTACCTCTAAAATATGACTCTAAACAAATTTTAGAGCTCCAGAACTCATGTAATGACAAAGAAACAGGCTCTCACCAAAGGCATCCCAGCAGAAAGACAAAAAGGTTTCATCTCAGCATGCTGGGAGCAGAGCCCAGCCCCATGTGATTTTTAGCCCCAGGCTGTCCAGGAGAAGCCACAGCTATAGCTTTCAGGAGAGTAGATCATCTACAACTTTGGTGGTTTCCAGAACTGACAACCCATAAAAGCCAAGGACAAAGGGAAAAGATCAGTGGAACTCAGCTAAATTTGGGGAAGAGGGTCCACCAACTGCCTCCAGAGCCAGAAGCAGTCTGAAGTGTAGTCCTGCAACTGCCTCCACATGGCTGCTTAAGAGGTTGTGGCCTGCAGATTGCAGGGGGGTGGGGTCAAGCAATTATTCAGAGGCTAAGTACTCTTGCCTTGAGCTTCCTGGATCAGGATCGGGGTCTTGGGTGGTGGTCCTGAGATGTGTTTTCAGTCAAAGCTGGTGGGGGCGGCAGAGACAGTGACTTCCTAATAGCCCTGGCATCTGCAAAAACCAGAGTGATGTGGGACAGAGCTTTCCCCTCTGAAAACAGAGTTCTACTGAGCCCAAAAGACTGGCAACATAAGCTGGCAATGGGAGTAAAGAATGTTCAGCAATCCAACTTTAGATTCCTTTTGTGGGGGACAAAAAGGAATGGGAGGAAGACAACACAGTTAGAACTCTTGCACGAAAAGCTTCCAAGAAAAATGTAGACTGCTTAGTAGCAATAGAGGAGCTTACGAAGAATTTTGAAAACCAAATAAGAGAAGTGGTGGAAAAATTGGGGAGAAGAATGAGAATGATGCAAGAAAATCATAAGAAAGGCAACAACCTGACTGAAGAAAATAACACCTTAAAAAACAGACTAACTCAAATGGCAAAAGAGGCCCAAAAAGTCAATGAAAAGAGTGCCTTAAAAAGTTGAATTTGCCAGATGGAAAAAGAATCGCAAAATTCTTTGCGATTTGGATAAAGAGAATAATTCCTTCAGAATTACAGTGGAGAAAATGGAAGCAAATTACTTTCTGAGAAATCAAGGTAATATTAAACAGATCCAAACAAATGAAACAAAATAGAAGGCAATGTGAAATATCTCATTGAAAAAAGCCACAGACCTAGAAAATAGATCCAGTAGAATCAATTTAAAAATTATTGGACTACTTGAAAGCCATGATCAAAAAGAGAAACTAGAAATCATCCTTCAAGAAATTCTCAAGGAAAATCGCCCAGGTATTTTAGAACAAGAGCTCAAAATACAACTTCAAAGAATTCACCAATCACCTCTTAAAAAAGATCCCAAAAAAGAAAACTCTTAGGAATGTTATAGCCAAGTTCCAGAGTTTCCAGATCAAGGAGAAAATATTACAAGCTGTGAAGAAGAAACAATTTGAATACTGTGGAAACAGGATCTGTATAAACCAGCATCTAGCAGCTTCTACATTGAGGGAATGAAGGACCTGGAATAGGATATTCTGGAGATCAAGGATTAAAAGCAAAAAACACCTACCCAAAAAATCGAGTATTGTTTCAGAGGAAAATATGGTCATTCAGTGAGGTGAAGGACTTTCAAGCATTGTTGAGGAAAAAAACCAGAACTGAATAGAAAATTTCACATTCAAACAGAATAAACAGGTGAAGGTAAACATGGAAAAGAAATTATAAGGATCTTATCAAAGTTAAGCTATTTACATGCCAATATGGAACAACGAGAATTGTAACTTATGAAACTTTTCTCAGTATGAAGATAGGTGAAGGGAATATAAATGTATATATATGTGTGTGTGTACATACATATATGTATACATACACATATGTCTATATAGGAGGGTATATATTCATATGAATAAATATAAGAGTTTATGTCTATATGTATACATACACAGAGGGCACAGGATCACCTGCATAGGAAGGGATGATGTTTTAAAAGGTGAAATTAAGAGGTGGGAGAGGAATAGAATGAGAGGAGACAGGGAGACACAGAATGGGGTCAATCATTTTATATTGAAGAGTCAAGGGATAACTGTTACAATGGAGGGCAGAAACAGGAAGGCAAAAAGGGAATTGGTCAAACTTACTTGCATTGAATTTGGCTTTGGGAGGGAATAGCATACACTCTAAATTGGGTTTCTTGCCCTGCAGGAGAGTAGGGGGGAAGGAGATGAGAGGGGGGAGAATGGAGGGGATGGCAGGTTG
>JAQQSW010009333.1:0-13256 GCA_028646575.1 Pseudocheirus occidentalis
TTTCCTCATGTTGGCCAGTCAATTAATTGGTTGGGTTTTTTTTAGCTTTGTGAAACTCTTCTTCCAGGGGGGAAAGCTCTGTTCCAAATAGCTGTGGTTTTCCCAGCTGCCGGAGCTATTAGGGGGGTGTTGCAGCCTCCCCTAGCTTTGGCTTGCTGAAAGCGCTCCCAAGGACCACCACCCAAGACCACGATCTGGATCCAGGCTGCTCAATACAAGAACACTTGCCCCTGATCAATTGACTCAGCACCCCTGCAGGATCCACAGGCCAGGGGCTCTGAAGCAGCCCAGTGGGGGCATCTGCAGGTTACAGCAGTTTCTGCCCTTCCCCCACTGCTTCCTTTCCCCAGGGGTATATAGGCCAAACTCCTTTTCCTCCCCCAAATTTAGCTTGAAAGCTTCACTCACTTTCACTGACCTTTAATCCTGGCTTATGCAGATTGTTCCATGTGCTTTAGAGCTTCTCTGAAGTAGACTCATGCTGTGGCTTGGGAGACTCGGCTCCTCTCGGCCATCCTGGAGCCTGGCCACATGGTGGTTTCATGCTGAGCTGGTCTCAGCTCCCGGCCTGGGATGAGCCCCTCCTGCCCTTCCTGCCAGCTGCCTTTCTCTAATCCCTATTTTTCACACCTTTCTTTAATCCCTATTTTTCACACTTTGGTAGATGTGGAGTTGCTGGAGGCTGTAGCTCTTCTCTCTTGTAGACTGGCTGCGGGCTCAGCTTGGCTACTTCCTACCTCCCCGGGGCCTGGCCGTTGTTTCAGTTTCAATCTGGGCCAGCCTGACTTGCACTGAGATGATCCCCTGCTGCCGAGCTGCCTTCCATGAGAGATGTGTTTTTTGTATTTTTTGAGTTTGAGAGTCCTAGAATTTGTCCAGCGTCATATTTTTATGGGTGTTTAGGGTGGCTGCATGGGAGCTGTGGGATGCTGCTGCTTCTACCTTCACTTTTAATTTTGATATCTACTATTTTATGGCTTTTATATTTTTTGGCTTTCTCATTATTTAAAACAATGCAGATTCAGTTCATTAACCCTCTCTTTTTCTATTTTGTCGCTGAATATTTGTAGAGTTGTTTTTTGCCTTGCCAATTGCTTTAGCTGTATTCCAGAAATTTTGGTATGTTGTTTCATCATTGAATTTTCTTTTACATAGTTATTAATTGCTTCTATGATTTGTGTATTGACCTACTCATTATTTAGTATTTCATTGTTAAATCTCCATTTGGTTTTGTGTCTTTTGCTTGTGGTAACTGGACCAAATATGATTTTTATTGGACTATGGTCTGTATTAACTATTTCTGCCTTTTTACATTTGCTTGCAACATGTGCTCTATTTTGTAAAAGTTTCATGTGGAGCTGAAAAACGTGTATATTGTTTTGCTGCCCCATTTAGAAGATGTCATTAGTCTTTTAGCTCTAGTTTCTGCAGCAATTTATTCGTTCCGTATTTTACGTTTTGTTTATCTTTCTGTTAGATTTATCCAAAACTGAAAGAGGGATATTGAAGTCTCCTGTCACTGCTATGTAACTTTTTATGCCTTCTTGCAATTCAGTTAAGTTTTCCTTTATGGATTTGGATGCTAAGGCAGTTGCATCAATTTATAACTGAGAATAGTTCATTGTCTATGGTTCCTTCCACCAAAATGGATTTTCATTGTTTATCTTTTTTTGTTTTTTGAATGTTTGTTTTTGCTTTTTCTGACAGTATAATTGTAAGCCCTGCTTTTTTTATTCACAGTAAATTTTTCCCATTTCCTCATTTATATTTTGTTTATGTTTTTAAATGTGTTTCTTGTAAGCAACAGATTGTAGGATTTTTATTTTCTTATCCAATCTGTCACTCCTTTTTCTTTTATTGGATTGTTTAATTCATTGGTATTTGAAGTTATGAGAGTTAGGTTTATATTTTCTCCATTTGTTCTGTACATTTTAAAAGTTATGATTTTTTTTCTCTCTTCTGCTGTAAACACAGAACTATGTTCCTTCAGTTTCTTAGATTGCTCTTTTTAAAAGATGGTCCTGTTCACAATAATTCTCTTCCTCTCACCTCTGATCTTCACCTCCCATTAGTTACCCCTTTCCTTTAAGAGTTTTGCTTATTAGATCCTTTTATTTTGTTTTTATCTGGTTATTTAATTTTTACACCCCCTTTGCCCCTCTCAGTCAAGCAGATTCTCCCTTTCTTTTCTCCCCTTCAACTAGTCCTGTTCATTAGCTTTTAAATTGTAATTCTTGCACCCCTTTCTAGAGAGGATTTCTTTCCCTCTCTTCATTATCTATCCTCACTTTCTGTATCCTAGATCATCATTCTCTAGTTAATGACCCCTCTATCTAGTTATTGGTGGAACCCTCTCCCACTATGTAAGTAATGCTACCATCATTTCCCCCTTTTCAGTTGTTCTCTCCTCTTTCTTACCCACTCCCTACAGGCTGTTTTCTTCTTGAGAGACCAAAGGGGTTCCCTTCTCCTCATTGATAGCTTTCAGTTTGACCCTTACATACCACATATTTTCCCATTTTCTCCTCATTCTCCCCTCCTCTCTTATGGACCCTTATATATTATGATGTACAAGAAAAACTTTGATGCTTTGTAGACAAGGTGTCACCAGGTTCTATCCATAATAATGCTCCAGGCTTTCCTCTTTGCTGTTACTTTCACTTAACTTCCACTGTCACCCCTATCTCTTTGTATACCTTAGTGGTCTTTTTGTCACCTTGTTGCTGTCATTGGCTGCTGCATTCATTCATCTCTCCCACATTTCTGTTGTCTCTGGTGTTCTAGAAATAAATAATCTCTAAAACTGGTTTTCTTTTTAAGAATGTCTCAAAAACCTCTTTATTATTTTAATTTATGGTTAAGTTCAGATTTGTAGTCTAGGTCACCTTGAGCTGCATCTTGAGCTCTTCAGAACATGTTGTTTCCCTCCTGTATTTTCCAGTGGGTGCAGAATAAACTTATGCTATTCTATCTTCTTTTTCTTTGTATTTTAAGGTCTTTCTCCTGATGGCTTGAAGAACTTGTTATTTTTGAATTGAATTATTACACTTAATGACTGTGTCTTGGAATTGGTGGTCTATTTTTTGTAGAGGAGATTTGTGAATTATCTCAATTGAGATTTCATTTTATATGTTCAGAAATTCTGGACAGTTCTGTTGTATTGTTTCTTTTATTATTTTTTTTTTTTTGCTTTTTGGAAGGCAGTTGGGGTTAAGTGACTTGCCCAAGGTCACACGGCTAGTTTTTTGTGTTAAGTCTCTGAGGCCGGATTTGAACTCAGGTACTCCTGACTCCAGGGCGGGTGCTCTACTCACTGCGCCACCTAGCCGCCCTGTTGTATTGTTTCTTGCATTGTGGTGTTAAGTCTTTTTGTTCTGTCATGTTCTTCTGGAGACCTATGATCTCCTAACCTAAGGGTTGACTCCATGCAGCCTGTCTTTGAGATAAGTATGTTTTGCTTCCACAGTGAGCATGTTTTCTTATAATGTTACTGTTTCCTGCTTCTCTTCTATTAGTCATTCTCAACCTTCCTAATGCCATGACCTTTTAATCCAGTTCCTCATGTCATGGTGACCCCCATCCATAAAATTATTTTTGTTGCTACTTCATAAGTGTAATTTTTCTACTGTTATGAATTGTAATGTAAATATCTGATATGCAGGATATATTTTTCATTGTTATAGATTGAACATAATCTACAGGTTGAGAACTGCTGTTCTAGATTGTCTTTCTGTATCTATTGTTTTCTCTTCTGTTTCTTTGGTGAGACTTACCCTCATAGATATCTCATAGATAATTCTGCTCTGCCCATTATTTTTGCTGTGCAGGCCATAAATTCTGCTCTCATAATTTCCATTTTTCTTTTAAACATCTCAGGAACAGTGTGTTATAATTCCATGTTTTCTTCAAATTCCACAGGGTCCTCTGTCTCATAAAATGTTGGATCATTTTCCTTTGTTTTGCCACATTTATTGATAAATGCCTAATCTTGTATACTAGATCTGGAGGCCATATTTCCTTCTGCTGTTAATGTTTTCCCAGTTGATTTATATGCTTATGTTCAAGGTTTGAGTTTTCTTCCTTCTGTAATCTTTGATACTTTCTGTCTTTTTTCTCTCTTATTTTCCCTTATTGTCCAGTTTCTGACTACCTCCTCTCTGGGGGTGATTTCCTTTGTAACTGTATCTCAAAGCCTCTCAGCATCCTTAACTGATGCCTAGTTCTCTGCCGCAAGTGACTTTTTTTTCCTGAGGGCAGAAACTGACCCCAGTTGGATATTGAACTTCTCCCCTTAGGCTTAGTGAAATGCCACAAGCTCACCCTCACCTCCATGCACATATAGTGACATATTCCAGTGTCTTTTTTCATTCCTTCTATTCCTCAGGTCTCCGGTCTGGCACTAGCAGTTCAGGATGCTGCCCATAATGGTGCTACAGGATTTATTTCTGTTGTTAGGGTCTCTGAGGTAGGGTGTGATGTTGAGCTTTATTGCAAGCTCAGACATGTGACTGTTCCCTTTCCCTCTGTTTCTGGCTCTCCTGCAGAGAGAATCTTGTAGCACAGAATGCTGCCTGTCGAAGCATTGGCTGTGTGGCCCCAGAGAGTTCCTGTCCCTGAAGAGCTGCCACAGCACTGGCATTGGCTGGCTGTCATGGCCCAAGCAAACTTGCCCAGCCTGGAGCTGGCATCTCCACTCCACTGGAATGAGGCATGTGTGTGGCAGTGGGGGTGGGGAGGGGCACTATGAACTTGGATTTGGTTACAAGCCTGTATTGCATATCCTTGGGTCAGTCAGTGCAGCCTCACTGCCAGTGGCATAGGAGGGAGTGAAGAAGAGCTGAGTAAGCTCAGGGTAGGCATCACTTCATAGGTTGGTTTGCTCTGTTTTTTTCACCTTCTTTTGGATTCTGAGTATCCTAAATCATGGAGATAGTTGAAGTTGTTTCAGCTTTGGTGCACAATTTGTTTTACAGAGCTTAGTGAGGTTGAGGGGATCAGAGAAGATGGCCAGTCCTCTAGCTTGTGGATCACATGACCTAGAAATTCCTAGATCTTTTTTACTTAAAACATTTTCTAACTAAGCTTCCTGCACCATGGTGCAGCTATTATTTAGAACCTCGGTGTATTGTAGCAGAGCAGAACTGAATTTGGGGTCAGAGGGGCTGGGTTCAAATCTTGGTTCCATTATTAATAAATAGTAGATCTTCTGTGACCTTGAACTCATCTCTACCTCTTCCTTCCCCTCAGATTCTTCCTATGTCACTTGAACCAGTTGAATTCGATGATTTTGAGGGTTTCTTAGGGGTCCAAAGACTAGGAGTCTATTTCCCCCCAGTTAAATATCATATTATGAAATCAATCCATTATTTCAATCTATTGAAACCCTTTCAGTCTCTGACTTTTTGTGTTACGATTTACAAAGTGTGACAATGAGGAGATGACTATTTTATAGTGTGTGGAATCCTAAGCAAATTCGCAGATTTGGGGGGTAGATTGGATCTCTAAGGACAGCCCAAAGGAATTCCAAGTCAGGTCTGCTGGATGAGGTAGGAGATCACTCTGGGTCATTCTGTTTGAGGTTAAAAGAGGAGATGAGATGAAGAAGCAATGAACTTGGTTTATTTGCATGGCTCATAAGCCAACTCTGAAGGTCATTTTCAAAAAGAGATCCTAAATAGACAGGTGCTATCTACTAGTGCAATGAGTCTCTAAAAGTTGTCTGAATGAACCATTCCCAGTTAAATTAAAAAACAAATTTTGAACTACCTACTGTCTGCAAAACCCACTGCCAACCACCAGGGATACAAAGCTGAAATAAAACAGGATCTCTGTGTCCAAGGGAACAAGAGTGGGAGGTAGAAAATATACAGGATTGTTTGTGACACATGGCTGAATGGAATGACATCATCGATCTCAAGGTGGAAGGGACCCTAAGGTCATCTGAGAGGTAGCATGGTGTATTGGAGGCTTTTGAAAAGGATAAAATCAATGATACCAGCTAGCTGTCTCCTTGTCATGAGCTTAAAGAACTATAACATATTTTAGAAGTGTATTTTAGTCATAAGAAAATCATTCCATCCATGCAAAAGCATAGGATTTAGTTAGCACTCAACTCAATCAATTAACAAACATTTATTAACATGTGCCTGGTGTTATGTGAGGCACGAGGGATACCAAGCAAAGGAAGGGACTTTGGAGTTCTAACCATCCTTACTTTGTAGATGAGAAGGATGAGCCTGAGAGAAAGGACTGGACTTGCTCACAGCCAAGGTCGTGAAAATTAGTGGCCAAGCTGTGATCGAAACTTTGGAAAGTCCTCCGGGTCCGATGCCGTTACTTTTTCTACTCCACTGGGGCTGCAAGTTCAAACTTGCATCTGTACTTTTCAATTTCCTCTTTAACTTTCTGTCAAACCACATTACTACTTTAAGTACAGAGAAAATAGTTGGCATCAACTTTTATGGTATGTAAGCTGCCCAGGATGTTTATGAAATGTAAGGAATGAACCAATTAGGAATGAATTGGAGCAGGTTTTGCACATCTCCTTCATTCATTATGAATTTGCTGGTTGGGAAGCAGACTTTGAGTCAGGTAGGGAATATAGATTAAGACAAACTAAATCATTTTTGTTTACCAATAACTCAACATCTTTATCACACCCACATAATTTGCATTGCTTAACAAACACAGGTACATTCATCTTTGAAATGCACACCCTAGAGGATTTAAAAGTTAAAACAGTCTGATTTTTTACCATAAAAAACCCCTTAATTTCCGGAGTTTAAACTTGCTACACTCCATCTTTTTAAAGTTTCAAATCATAGACCAATGGGGAACTGAGTCACAGCAAACTCTGTCTAATTGGCTCTTTCAATCAGAAGGGCTCCAGCTCTTCATAGTGTCAGTTTCAGACTATCAACCACAAAGTGGCTGTATTTTAGGGCCATTTGTCAAAATGACCACTTGGCTAAGAAATGATTTGCAATGTCTCTAAGGAGGCTTCACTATGTTTAAGAAGGAAATTGGATTTTTTTTCCTGCTGTGATTAAAGTCCTTTTTTTAATACACCTCCTGATTTTATGATGTGATTGCCTTCTTTTCTCTGCCCACAATGCTAAAATGATGATAGAAAATTATGGAATTTGAGAGTTAGGTGGGAAGCTAGTTATCTGCTCTAACTCCCTCTAACTTTTTTTTTCTTTTGTGATTAAAAAAATAGCCTTTGTTGTTTTAACTTAGTGGTCATCAACAGGCAGAGACATTTCGGTATGCCAAGGACAAAAAAAAAAGGATTCGCTATGAAACCATGAGAAACTGTGTGTATTGTTTAGAAAGTTTAGAAAGGCAATAATTCAATTGTCCTTTCTGTGTCTCCCTTCCCTTCTATTTCTTTTTCTGTATGCCCCTTTCTCTTTCCAAGCATGGAAACTGAGGCCAAGAGAAGGAGAAGGACTCATCCAAGGATAAGGATCAGTGTCAGTTAGAGGACCAGGACTGTGGAAATCAGGGTTCAAATCAAATCACCACATGGTCTCTAAGGCTATTCTGGATCTAACAATTGATATAAGGTACCCATACATTGAGGGCACCCGGTTATCCAGCATAGGTAGAGCTGAATCTTAAGGCTGAAACAAGACTATGAAATTTGGTTGACTAAAAGATTCAACATCAGTTGTTTTCACATAAACACTCTTAAAACAAGCATCCAATTTGCTGTAGCATTCACAGGCATAGCCATTGTCTTTGTTCTCTCTCCTCCTTACTCAGTTGAACCTTGGTGCACCAGTTGCCATGGGAGCAATTATGGAAAAAAGGTAACTTGGGGGCTGGGGAGAATATAGTTCAAAAGGGGAACAAGGTAGGAACTTCAAAAAGCAAGTACCATTTAGGGAAGTCTGGGAGGACTAGTAGTTTGATGTTTTAATCTTGGAAGGAACTTCTTTCCACTGAGAAAAGACATTCAAAGAGTTGGAAGAGAAGGTGGGCTATGAGAGATACTCTTCTGCAATACTTCTCTTGTCAAACCGACAGGGAACTGTAGGGATTGGGTGTTACATCTTTGGCAAAAGGTGGGAAAGTAAGTAGAGTTAGGCCTTCATTAAATGGCAGAGTCCAGGAAGGTAGGGAGAGCCATGATCAGGTAGGCTGAAGTCAGTGGTCTGGACTGAAGAATAGATTCAAGTTGGAAAGATGACCCGAATCCAGACCACTGCACATGTCTTCCTCATGCTTCTGTAGAGTATTGCCTGGAGAAAAAACCCAAACCTGCTCTCCTTTTCAACAAGACTACTTCATTTCCTCTTTCTTCTCCTAGGTATCCCAGTGCCTAGTACATAGTAAGCCCCTTAATCAGTGCTTGTTGACTTAACTTGGTGACTACTGGTGAGAGAAGAGGTGAAGGAGAAGAGGTTCAACCCCTTGATTGTAGCCGTCAGAACCTATGAGTGAAATACTGTTCCTTTAAATGGTTCATTTTGATGCTACTTGAAATTGCATTCAAGTCTATGGCCATTTGCTATGATTTGTATTTAAAAGTATACAGTTTGGGACAGAGAGAAGGGGGAGGCAACCCAAAAGGGAGCAAAGATTTTCGTCAGCTCGGGCCAAAGTGGGGGAGTGAACCAATTAGTAGAAGAATTTCTGCAATTCCAATAAACTCTGAGATCTCTGTACCCTGGACTGTTTTGGAGCCAGAGACATATTGAATAAGTAAATGAGCCAATAGCAGTGAGAGGCGGGGGTTGGTGTGATTGTTTAGGTAATCATGCAGCATCAAGCAAGCCAGCATCCCCACCTGGCAATCTGCGTATATAAATGCCTTTGGGAGAGTTAGGGGACCGTTGCTCATATACCCATGTAAATTAATTCAACCAGATTGCTAAGACCCATTGTACTGAGGGATTCACAAACTCTCAGAGTTTATCTGAGGCCATCTAGTCCAATGTGAACTGAAACAGAAATTCCCTCCACAATATCCTTGACATCCAGTTTCCATCTGAAGAACCCTCAGTGCTGGGGAAGTTGACATGGCATGTCTTCCAGTCCATCACGTGTAGAAAGTGTTTTGCAAAACTCAAAGTGCCATATAAATGGTAGCCATTATTATTTTGATTATTAATTATTAAAACAGCTGGACCCATCAGAAAGTTTTTAACTAAAATCAACCACTGTATAACTTCTGCCCATTTTTCCTGGTCCAGCTCTCTAATTCTCCATACAATGAGGTTAGTTCCTGTTTTCCATGGCAGTTACTTATAGGCAGCTATTGCATTTCCTCTAAAGGCTTCTCTTCTCCTGGCTACCCATCCCCAGTTAAGGCCTTCGGTTGACATGGTATGTCTTACAGTCCATCATCATTCTTTTCTCCCTACACTGGACATGCTCCAGTCTACTGATGTTTGTCCAACCTTATGTTGTGCCTATAACTGAACACGGTGTACCAGATGTGTTCTGACTTGGAGCAAAAGATTATTAGCTACCATCTCCCAAGCCCTTTACCCCAGGGTGGCTGAGGCCTGATCAGAGGAGTGTGGGATCCACCAGAGTAGGAGGAGAGTCTACACCCACTCTCTCTGGAATAGACAACTCAACACTCTTCTATTCCTCCTTTCTGAATCATTCCTATGCTGTGCAAGTTTGCAAGCACCTTTCTTCAGAGCTGGGTTTTGGCCTTCATTAATTATGGCAATGTCACAGTTTTCATTGGGTAAATCTTCCCCCCCCATGCTTCCCTGCCATCAGTCTCCCACTCTTGGAGGGTAGGCTCTATACTTGGGAACAGTGACAGTGAACAGTGAACATATTTTTTCCTTTTCCTTTTGGGTGGGACAGAGCTGTGTTACACAGGATGAGCAAGTATAGCTGGATTGAGATCATTATCTTTCCCTTAATATTCACTCCTCTTCCAACCTTCCCTATTACTATCAAGGGCAGCCCCCATCCTTCCAGGTTCTCACAACATTGGTGTCACTTTTGACTCCTCACATTGAATCCAGAGACTAGAGGCTGTACTTGGCCAGGGTAGCACCCCTGGGTTATTCTGGAGCCAGCTCATACTGCCTCTCAAAAAATGACTCCTAGATTTTCAATATGAGCATTCACATCTCAGAAATAGGAAAATTCTACAAATCAAGGCTTGAATTAGCATTTTATTCATTGTCTAAACTTATGGCAGTGATAAAGAAAATGATTATAATGAAGATTAAATTTAAGAGTGTGTTATGCATACATTTGTTTTTTTTCTGGATTATTAATCATCTCAAGATGTTGAAAAATCTGGAGATCCAACACAACCCTGAAAGGGTCTCCATTCATGCAAGTCTAATCTATTCCCTAATCTCATCAATTTTATCTCTAAATCACTCCAATCTATCCCTTTCTTACCCCTCACACAGCTATCACTCCAGGTCATTGCCTCTTTGCTTTGCTTTTCAGGAGTCTCTTAAGTGCCTCAGTATTTTTCCTGTTCTAGTCCATCCTCCATATTTGCCAAATCGGAGAGTTAGGCCATGTCCTTCTCCTACTTAATAAACTCCAGTGACTCCCTATTGGACTATAGTATCAAATATTATTAATCTTTATTTTATTCTTTTTCATGTCTAGTTTGGGTAAATTTTATGATGTATATAATTATTATTATAGTAGTACATTGAACAATTTATACACTCAGTTTCCTCATCTATAAGGTGGGAATAATAGTTTCAGTTGTACTTTATTCTCAATGTTGTTGAGACAGTACAAACAAAGTGTACTTGAAAATGTGCTCTAGAAATGCCGTCTGTAGTCATCTTGGATAAGCACTACAGATGGGCTATGAATTGAGCCCAGAACTGAACAGCAAGCTGAGAGTAGGCCAAATTGCATTTGGGAAATTATGTAATTCCCATTACAATAACAGGTTGCTTCTCAAAACACAAGTCTTCTTTCTTCTTCTTTTTCTTTTTCTTCTTCTTCTTCTTCTTCTTCTTCTTCTTCTTCCTCTTCTTCTTTCTCTTCCTCTTCCTCTACTACCATCTCTCTCCTTTTCCTTCTCTTGCTCCTCCTCGTCCTCCTCATCCTCCTCCTCCTCCTCCTCCTACTTCTTCTTCTTCTTCTTCTTCTTCTTTCTCTTCTTCTTCCTCTACTACTATCTCTCTTTCTCCTTTTCCTTCTCCTCTTGCTCCTCTTCCTCCTCCTTCTCTTTTCTTCTTCTCCTCCTCCTCCTCCTCCTCCTACTACTACTTCTTTTTCTTCTTCTTCCTCTTCTTTGTCTTCTTTCTCTTCCTCTTCCTCTACTACTATCTCTCTTTCCCCTTTTCCTTCTCCTCTTGCTCCTCCTCCTCCTCCTCCTCCTCTTCTTCTTCTTCTTCTTCTTCTTCTTCCCCTCCTCCTCCTCCTCCTCCTCCTTCTTCTCTTTTTCCTTTTCCTTCTTTTTCTCCTCCTCCTGTTCCTTCTCTTACTCCTGTTCCTCTGCCTCCTCCTTCTCCTCCTGCTCCTCCTCAGCCTCTTCCTTCTTCTTTTCTTTTTCTTCTTCTTCTCCTTTCTCTTCTTTTCTCCTTCTCCTCTTACTTCTTCTAATACTACTACTTCTTCTTCTTCTCCTTCTCTTCCTCTCCTCCTCCTCCTCCTCCTTCCTCTTCTTCATTGCAAATCTAGGAACATCACTATCTCTGACAATGACAGAGAATTGTAGAAAGATAGATGGTGAGCACAAGTAATGACAGTTAAAAAGTTCAAGTCTTCTGACCTACCAAAATTCAAGATAAATTATTCATCAGATATGGCCCAAGGAATGGCATTGAGGAAATGTTTGATTAGAAAAAGAGATGGACAGGCCATGTAGCTAGAGTGAGGGGTCATGAATGGACTGTCCAAGTGCCACTTTTGGACATGAAATATGTCAAAAACGTTAGAAGAAGGTTACCATCATATTGGGTTGACTCAATGGAAGAATGACGGGAGAACACAGACAAGACTTGCACAGAGTGAGATTTCATGCACTGATTGAGGAAAATTCTCACATTAATAAGATGTGAGTCTATTGGAGTACTGAGAAGTAGTTATTTAAATGGGTCTTGTAGTGGGCTGGCCTGTGAACCTAGAAATCACTGCTTATGTAATGGTAGGTTTTGGTAGAGTCAATCAATAATCACCCTACGCCACTTAACCCTGATACCTTTATAGGGTGAGATCATATCTTTTTTTGAGAAGTATCTTAATTGAACCAAAGCTATGAAGTAGGTATAAATCAGGCCTAGACATTTCCAGTGAATCAATCAATCAAAATCTTTAGTCTGGGTAAATTGACTCTGATCAATTTAGAAGTTCCAGAAAGCTACTGGAGGAAAGGGTGTGATGTTGTGTAGGAAGTTCACTTGGAGTTGGTGAGGAGACTTGGTCACCATACTGTGGGTTTTCTTTCAAATAGGAAACTAATTAAGAACCCAAGCATTTTCAAGCACCTGGCAACCAGGTTAATGTGAGCCATCCTACCCAAGCCTGAGAGTGAATCACTTGGTGGTGAGGAGGAAAGCCTGGCTCCAGCCTTACCCTTGGCCTAAGCCTTAGTCTCTTCCCTCTACCCCATCAGCCAGAAGAGTATTTTATGAACTTATGAGGATTAGAGAGTTTAGACTTTTTCATTGTGTCATCAGCAACATGTTTCTCAATCAGCACTGACTAGCAAGCAGCTGTGTCTGAGTATCTGCATTGAGAGCAGAGAACAAACTATACCCACTGAGGAAAGGCAGCTTCAGGACTCTCCAACAAGCCCAGCAGAAATTCATAAGATCCCTCATTAGAGTTTTTATGTATATCCCATGAAGGGAAGAAGACTCCAACAAAAGAGACAGCCAGAAGCTGTGAGTTTGTTTTATGTATTTTCTAAACATTAGCTCTCTCTGTCCTGACCTCTGTATGTGCTGAGAGAGTGGGTCATTTATTTGGGGTGGGGGTGATGAACCAGCTATACCACCTTAGCTATGTCACCACTCCTAAAAGCTAAATAAGTTTGGCTGACTAATTTATATCACCTGTTAATCATTTTGAGGAAAGCACACCAGTGGAAGATCATGAGAAAGATACTCCAAACCACCTAACACACCCCTAGAAACCCGAGGAGAGTAGTACCCACCATCTGATTGTTACATGTTAGAACATACCATAAAATACATAGAGTGAATGAGATCTCCTATAAGATATGTCAGGTCCAGTCGAGAGAGAAGAGAGAGAGAGAGAGAGAGAGAGAGAGAGAGAGAGAGAGAGAGAGAGAGAGAGAG
>JAQQSW010009334.1:0-13255 GCA_028646575.1 Pseudocheirus occidentalis
GGCTTAGGGAAGGAATGACATAAACTCTAAACTGAGTATCTTACCACACAGGAGAATAGTGGGGAGGAGGATGAGAGGGGAGTTGATGGAGGGAAGGGCTAGGTGGGGGGAGGGGTGTGGGAAGCACACACCTCAGTAAAGGGACAGGGACAGGGTAGAGAAAAAAACAAGGGGGGTGCAGGATAGGAAGGACTGACATACAATCAGCCTGTCACAATTTGCCCACCATGGAGATGTCCTGTGTAATTACACATGTACAGCCTATATTGAATTGCTGCTCCTTCCAGCGGGAGTGGGTGATGGGAGGAATTGCAATAATCTGGTATTTAAAGCCATACAATCAAATGCAACTGGGAAATAATACATCCAGGGATGGGGGGCAGGGAGCCCCTCCCTTCCCTACTAGAAAGCTAGAGGGGCTTTGGAGGACAACATAAAAGGGAACAGATTGTTGGAGGGGCCTTACAGTGGGATCAACGTTTTGGGCTGGGGGGTAGTGGCAAGAAGGGGAGAAAATTTGTAACTCAAAACCTTGTGGAAACGAATGATGTAACCAAGAAAATAAATTTAAATTAAAAAAAATAAAGGTTTGATGTTTGAGATAATTAAACATCAAAATACCTATTCTTCAAAAGATAAATGATTAGAGGATATGAACAAATAGAATATATATATCAAATAAATAAATAATAACAATATTTAATGTGTAACCATTCCTTGGGGAATTTGCATTTTAAAAGGAGATGTGAAGGACTCAGGAAAGCTAAGAGGTATAGATGTGGAGTGAGGGAGTTACAGATTTTAGTGGATAGTCACTGAAAATGCTTGTAGCTGGAAATTAGTGTCTTGAATGAGGTGCAGCAAGAAGGCCAGTGTCACTGGATCATAGAATACACAAGAGAGTGTAAAGTGTAAGGCAACTGGAAAGGGAACAAGGGGCATGGTTACAGGAGGCTCTAAAAATCAAATAGGAGATTCCATGCATGTTTCTTTTTTTATTTTTTATTTTCAAACCTTTTGTTTAGTTTTAGTTTACATCATTCATTTCCACAAGATTTTGATTCACCTCAATCTGGGGACTCCAGAATCTGGCTTGAACATTCCTAGGGGTTTTCTTTGTGGGATCTTTTTCAAGAAGTGATTAGTGAATTCTTTCAAGTTCCATTTTGCCCTCTGATTCTAAAATATCAGGGTGATTTTCCTTCAGAATTTCTTGAAGGATGATTTATAGGTTCGTTTTTTAAATTTTGATCATGGCTTTCAGTTAGTCCAATAATTTTTAAATTTTCTCTCCTGGATCTATTTTCCAGGTCAGTGGTTTGTTCAAGAAGATATTTCATATTGCCTTCTAATTTTTTTTCATTTGTTTGGATCTGTTTAATAGTATCTTGATTTCTCATAAAGTCATTTGCTTTCGTTTGGTCCACTCTAATTCTGAAGGAATTATTCTCTTCAGAAAGCTTTTGAGATTCTTTTTCCATCTGGCAAATTTGACTTTTTAATGCATCCTCTATGGGTTTTGGGCCTCTTTTGTCATTTGAGTTAATCTATTTTTAAGGTGTTATTTTCTTCCATCATGTTGTTGACTCTCTTTTCATTATTTTCTTGTATCATTCTCATTTCTCTTCCAATTTTTCCTCCACTTCTCATATTTGGTTTTCGAAATTCTTCTTAAGGTTATCTATGGCTTGTAGACAGTCTAGATGTTTCTTGGAAGGTTTTGTTGTGGGAATTTGGACTGTCTTCTTCCTGTTCCATTCTCTGATCATTTTTGTCCCCAAAAAACAGAATTTAAAGTTGCATTGCTGGGCTTGCTTTGATTACTTTGCCTACTCATGTTGCCAGTCAATTACTTGACTTTTAAGTTCAGTAGAACTCTGCTTTCAGAGGGGAGAGCTCTGTCCCAAATAGCTGGGATTTTTGAGGTTGCTGGAGTTATTACTAGGCCATTGTTTCTGCAGCCCACACTAGCTTTGGCTCACTTAAAACACACTTCAGGACGACCACCCAAGACGATGATCTGATCCAGGCAGCTCCAGGAAAGAACATTTAGCCTTTGAATGATCACTTGGTCCCTCTGCAATCTGCAGTCCCAGAGATTCTGAAGCAGCCACATGGAGGGGGCTGCAGTGCTGTTGCTTCAGCTGCTTCTAGCCCTGGGGCAGTTGGCTGTACCCTCTCCCCCAAATTTATCTGAGTTCCACTGTCCTTTCACATAGTCCTTGTTTCTTATGGGATGGTAATTCTGGAAAATGCCACAGGTGCCCGTGATTTGTGCTCCAGCTGCAGCTTGTTCTTGTGGCCCTAGGGCTCCTGTTACAGGTTCCTGGGGTGCTGGTCTGGGCTCCCAGCATACTGCAACGAACTCCTTCCAGTGTGCCTGCCAGTCTGCTTCAGCGGGAGCTGTGTTTCTCTGTCACTTTTTGGATTCTGGAGCTTTAAAATTTGTTTAACGTCCTATTTTATAGGTATTTGAGGTGGTTATGGGGAGAGCTGCAGAATTTTGCTGCTTCTACACTGCTATCTTGACTCCACCCCCTCCATGTGTGTTTCTAATGGTAATAGAGAGCCACTGGATTTCATTCAATTTATTGAATTGATTTTAATGAAAGAGTGACATGGTCAGATTTGTGATTTAGGAAGAACAATTTGACTACTACGTGAAGAAAGGATTGGAATAGAGAAATACTTGAAGCAGACAGAGCAGCCAACAAGCTATTTAAATAGTCTGGGCATGAGGTGATGAGGCCTTTACCAGAGTAGGGTTAAAATCAGGAGACAGGAGGCTAAGAGGTGTTATAAAAACAGAAATGGCAGGACTTGCCAGTTGATCAGATATGAGGACCAACAGAGAGTGAAGAATTAAGGAAGACTTAGATTGTGATCCAGGCTAACTAGGAGGATGGTCATACCATTCACAGTAATAGGGAAGAAAGGAAAGGGGAGAGATTTGAAAGCAAAGATAATGAATTCAGGTTCAGCCATGTCGAGTTTAAGACATCTATTGTGCACCCAGTCTTAGATGTTCAGCAGACAATTGGAGATGTGAGATTAGAGTTTAGGAGAGAGGTTAAGGCTGGACAAATAAATCTGAGAATCAACTACATGAAGATGATAGCTGAATCCATGATCTGTAATGAGACTGCCAAGTCCAATAGTATAGAAGCAAAAGATAAGAGAACTCAGTACAAAGCCTTTAGGGAGGCTGGTAGTTAACAGTAATGACCTGGATGAAAATCCAACAAATGAGACTGAAAAGGAATTGTTAAACAGTAAAAGAAGAAGCAATAGTGAGCCTTGGCCTATGAAGAAGAGAGAAAATAGTGATTAAGTGTCAAAACCTGAAGAAAGGCCAAGAAGGATGAGAACTTGCCATTTGATTGAACAATTAAGAGATCATTAATAATTTTGCAGAAAGCAATTTCAGTTGAATTATGAGATCAAAAATCAGAATGCTGTGTTAAGAAGGAAAAGGAAAGAAAGAATATGGAGGAAATCAATTGTAAATAACTTTCTGAATAGGAGTTGAGCCAGAGAAGGGACAAAAAATATAAGGAGATTTTAATGTGATAGCTATCAGGGATAGCTGAATCAAGTGAGGATTTTTCTGAGGATGGGGATACATGGGAGTGATGTGAGACAGTAGGGTAGCATCCTGGACACATTAAGAGATTGAGTGAATAGAGATGATAGAAGTGGCAAACAATCTAATGGTGAAAATATGATATAATGGGATCACTTGTTCGTTTCCCCTTCATCTGTTCCCTTGGACTTCTTCATGATCTCCAGAAACTCATCACCCATCCGGATCACATCAACTCTGAAACTCATGCCTCTTCCCTGCCTCCTACCCCATGGATTCATTACAGCATCTGATTAGGGAGGTTGGAGAATAGACATCAGGAATCTACTCCCACAGCCTCCATTTAAGGAGGGTGCCAAGGGAAGCCACCTCATCATTTCTCAGTTTACTCAAGATTAATAGAGTCTTGGGTCTTTTAAAAAATGGGTTGTGTTTCAGTGGAACTCAAAAGAAGAAAGATTCTTTTAAGATTAAAAGAATGGCTTTAAGATTAACTCCACCATTATTGCAACTCTACTTTTAGTATGTTTGGAGGATTTCAAAAGTTATATTGGTATCTTTTGTTTTGAGAAATCATTTCCAATTTGCTTCCCCATCCCCCACTACACACATAAAATGAACCCTTCCTTGTAATGAAGAAAAAGAATTAAATCACTACACAAACTGGCACAATTACTAACATATTAAGCTCACTGTCCCTCACCTTTATACCATGATTAGGGAGATCCGTTTCATCATCTATTCTCTGGGGCCAAGATTGGGCAATATAATTAATCAGAATTTGGATACTTTTCAGAGATGTTTTGATTTTGATTATTTTAATCATTGTATGTATTGTTGTCCTGACTGCTGGCTTCATTTTGTATACATTCACACAAATGATTCTCAAAATCCTTTATATTTGTGAATCTTTCTTGTTATTATAATGTTCAATTACATCATATGCCACCTGTTTTTTTTCATTCCCTAATAAACCTCCTTTGTTTCTAGACTTGGTTTAGGCTTGGGTTTTTTTTTGCCACTACAAAAAGCATACATTTTTTTAAAAAGAGATATATGGGGGTATTTATGGGTCAATGCCAACATAGGGAAGGCAATGAAAGAGAAATATCGAAACCTAGAGAGTGCAGCTACCTGTTACTTACCATTCACATCAGTTAATAGAAATTAATTACAGAGTGATGAATAGGGAACTATTGGAAATGAGGTCAGCCCTACAGAGGTGATAATGTGTAGAAAAGAGTAATTGAGATAAAGGCCGGAAAGGCCTGTCTTTAAATACTGCCTCAAATATTTAGTGATTGTAACAGCTCAGGGAACTCACATCATTTTATGTGCCTTGATTTACTTATTTGTAACATGAAGAGGCTAGACTCCATGAGATTCTAGCTCTAAATATATAATGGATCATAGGATCTTTCAAAGCACTACTTTCTGCAACTTGCCCTTTCCCAGGTCCATTTCTAGGACTGCATCTCACGCCTTCCCTTTCCTTAATGCTTTCTATATTGTGTGTGCTCATTTATGTACATGCTATACCTCTATGCAAGTAGAACATAAGTTTCCTAAAGGCATTGTTTTATTTTTGTCTTTGAATCTCTGACACCTAATATACTGCATATCATCTAGTAGGCACTTAATAAATTCTTGTTGGTTAATTGAGTAATGCCTGAGAATTCCTGAAACAATAGCAGAGATGGACAAGTTCTTTCCAAGTTGGGTTGCTGGATAAATATAAATAACCACAAATGACTTACTTGCAAAGGTACTGTCTTAAAGCATGGAAGGGAAAAATCCTGATGATTATCCATAGGAAGCATAAGAAGAAGATACACATCAGCTTATATTACCTAGGTATTAAAAATTAAACTTTCCTAGACAAACAGGCCTTGTCCCCTCCCCTCCAAGGAATTTTAGGGGATAAGAGAATTCATGAATGTTGGCTTTTCTTCTTAGTTCAAAATGTCATGGTCTATTCTTTTGATTTCGGAGTCAGAGGACCTAGGTTCAAACCCATCTCAGTCACTTCTGAACTTTGTGACCTTAGGAAAACCATCTCAGTTCTCTTGGCTTCAGTTTCCTTACCTATAATATAAGAAGTTTGGATTCAATTGTTTGTAAGTGTCCCTTGAAATCAATTCCTGTGATCCTATGATCTTACATGGTAGGTTTATACTCAAATTGATGTATCCTTTTTTGTGGACAACAAATACATAGTCAAGAAAGACAATGTTTCCAATACTTCAGTGAATACTCACAGTGTGATCATGAGTCTGTAAATCTCAGTTCTCATCTGGGAAGTGAGGATAACAATTCCAACACTACGTAGATCACCGGGATATTGTGACGATCAAATAAAAGTCTCACCAAAAAACAAAAAAGAATTAAAAGCACCTTGTAAATTTTAAACCAATATAATGTCTAGTACATTGCTGCTTTGTTAGCTGGTTCATAGGATCGTAGATGAAGAGCTGGACAGGACCTTAGAGTCTGTATCACCCAATGATGCCCAGAGAGGATAAATGACTTGCCAAAAGTTAATCATGCAACTGAAACCAGGTCCACTAACTACAAAACAATTACTCATGACAATACCACACTCATTCCATTGTGTAGCACTGAATGAAAGTTGTGGCTCACCTAGAATGGGACTCCATCTCATTCTGCAACATCACCTCCCCCCAGGAAAAACCCCAACAACAACCACTGAGAATCACCATCAAAAGTGTGTAAGTAAGGGAGGAGAGTAGCAAGCCAAGGTTTCCCTTTTCTAGTTAGTAACTTAGGGAATGACACTTTTATAAAGGGATATTGATGTAAAACATTCCACACCAAAACAAAACAAAACCCCTAAAACCCTCTCTTACAAGTACATACATAGACCAGGGAAAAGTGGGCTCAATAGTATAGCATCTGTGACAAGGTGGATAACTCACTGTTCCTTGAAGCCTTTTGCTAAAGTCCTCAAGATTCCCCGAGGTCTGGATTTCAGCTTTCTGCTAAGTTCATTGTAGGATATTAAAACCGATTTTCATCTGCTTCTGGTTTGTCCTCATCTCTACATACAGATATCATCCTTGCAGGGATGCCTCTAGGATGTCCATGAGAAGTTGAAATATTCCAACCCTCCAAAACTCCCAAAGTTGTCCTTTGGACAAAGGGGATAATGACACAGAGATACTCCCTCCCTGTCCAAATGGTTCCTTCTCAGAGAATTAGCTGAGATTACTTCTACATTTATTAGTCAGAAACTGGAATAATGATCTGCTCCAAACAGGCCTGCTGTTTTATAGAAATCTTCAGGATATGACCAAGTCTTCTCAACAAACCAATGCTAATATACCCTCTGTGGAGCCTATTTAAATATCTTTGATTGCTTCAGGAGAGATATTGAGGATGTTCAGATATGGGTCATAGCTCTCATTGATTAATTGACTCATTGCTGATGCCTGACAAAGGCATCAGTTGTAGCATCTTCATTTGGAGCTCGGAGATTGAATGATTTACTCAACTGACCCTCAAATAAATAAAAATAAATAAGAATACTTTGAGAGCACTAATCATTATGGTGTGAAAACAATCACAAAAGAGCCGATTTCAGAGGAGACTAGGAAAGAGGGGGTCAAGGAGAGTCAACTTCTCATTTCCCATTAGGAATATTGCTTTTAGCCTTTTTTTCTGATCCGTGGAAACTTATCACTGGGAAATCTCATCATCCTTCAAGACCAACTCTACCTTAGGACTCACTCCTAATTACTACCCTCTAATCTAATAGGACCTGTAATTCAAGGGTAGAGCCATGAACTCCAAAACTTCCATTTAATAGGGGAGCAACATCAGTTAGATCCCCATTTTCCAAGAGAAACATTGCTTTTGGATTTCTTTGGACTACTCCATCATGTCCCAAAGCTAGGCAGTTTTTTCCTCTTCCTTTTATTTTAACTTCCTTTAAAGTACGTTCTCCTCTGGACTGTAAATTGCTTGAGGGTAGGGACTGTCTTTCTTTGTGTTTATACTTCGGGGACTTAACTTCATTGCCTGGTAGGTAGTAGGTACTTAATAAATGTTCACTAACTGACTGGTTGACCTCTATGAAAATAATGCAGAGTCAAAAGAGCAGAACCAGAACATTTTCTCTAACGAGAACATTTTTAAAGGCAATGTTTTACTTTCAAAAACTGTAGAATACTAATTGAGGCAATGACAAACAAATCCAGAGGGCCAAAGATGAAGCATACTATGCTAACAGAGAGGCAATAGACTCAAAGTACAGAATGAGACGTACATTTCTGGAGACATAATCAATGAAAGAATTAAATCTGCTTAACTATGAATATTGTTTATGAGGGTTTTATTTTTCTTTTTTGTTGTTCAGTAGGGTAAGAGAAAGGAAAGGAAGTGGTTATTAATTGATGAAATTTTAAGGTTTTTTATTCATAAAGTTATTTTCCTTGGGGGGAAATGTGATAGAAAAAAAAGGTAGCAATAAAATATAACAGTGCATACACATATGTACAACATATGTTTGAATATGTTTATATAAAGTCAATTAAGGAGAGTTTCCAGAGACACCAAACCACTGCTATTTCTTCCTCATCTCTAAAATTTTAAGCAATTACTAATTGTCTTTTTAATTAACTTATTTTTAGTTTTCAACATTCATTTCTACAAAATTTTGAGTTATAATTTTTCTCCCCATCTTTTCCTTACTCCCCACCCCAAATTCACAAGCCTACTGAATTACTCCTTCCCCCAATATGTTCTCTCTTATATCTTCCCCCATCACTCCCCCCTTAACTTTCTAGTAGGGCAAGATTGCTTTCCGTACCCTAATACCTGTATATCTTATTTCCCAGTTGTATGTAGAAAACAATTTTTTAAACATTTGTTTTTAAAACTTTGAGTTCCAGATTATTTCCCTTCTTCCCTCCTCACCTGCCCCCTCTAGGAAGATAAGCAATTCAATATAGGTTATACATGTATAGTTACCCAAATCATTTCCATAATTCTTATATTGTGAAAGAACAACTATACTTCCCTCCATCCTGTCCTGCCCCCCACTTATTCCATTTTCTCCTTTGAACCTATCGCTTTTCAAAAATGTTTGCTTCTAACTGCCTTCTCCCCCAATCTGCCCTCCTTTCTTTCATCCCCACTTATCCCCTTCCCCCACTATTTTCCTGTAGAGTCAGATACCCAAATGAGTGTGTATGGTATTCCCTCCTTAAGTCAAATTCAATGAGAGTAAGGTTGACCCATTCCCTTTCACCTTCCTGCTCTTCCCCTCCATTGTAACAGTTTTCTCTTGTGTCTTTTATATGACATAATTTACCTTAATCTATCTCTCCCTTTCTCCTTCTCCCAATAAATTCCTCTCTCACGTTTAAAATTTTATTGTTTACATATCATTCCTTCATATTCAACTCATCCTGTGCCCTCTATGTATACATGAACGTGCATATGCCCATACTTACATATATATTTATATACACATACACCCTACTATACATATATATGTATGTATACATGTATACATATATATATATATTACCTTCAATTATCTTCATACTGAGAAAAGCCTTATGACTTACAATTATTGTTTTTCCATGTAAGAAGGTAAATAGTTCAACTTTAATAATTCCTTATGATTTCTTTTTTCCTGTGTACCTTCTCATGCTTCAGAAAATTTGACTGTTCAGCTCCAGTTTTTTCATCAAGAATGCTTGAAAATCCTCTTTTTCATTGAATGACTGTATTTTCTCCTGAAACATTATACTCAGTTTTGCTGAGTAGGTGATTCTTGGTTTTAGTCCTAGCTCCTTTGACATCTGGAATATGATTATCCAAGTCCTTTGATCCCTTAATATAGAAGCTGCTAGGTCTTGTGTTACCCTGATTGTGTTTCTACAGTACTCAAATTGTTTCTTCCTGACTTTTTGTAGTATTTTCTCCTTGACCTGGAAACTCTGGAATTTGGGTATACTATTCCTAGAAGTTTTATTTTTGAGATCTTTTACAAAAGGTGATTGGTGAATTCTTTCAATTTCTATTTTGCCCTCTGGTTCTAGAATAACAGGGCAATTTTGCTTGGCAATTTGTTGAAAGATGGAGTCTAGGTTCTTTTTTTGATCATGGATTTCAGGTAGTCCAATAATTTTTAACTTATCTCTCCTGAATCTATTTTCTAGGTCAGTGGTTTTTCCAAATGAGCTATTTCACATTGCCTTCTATATTTTTTTCATTCATTTGAATCTATTTTTAAAGTATGTTTATTTCTCATAAAGTCATTAGCTTCCAGTTGCTCCCCCATCCACCCCTGTTCCATCAGAGTTCCACCCTGACCTTTTACTTTGGCAGTTAAGGGTTGAGAATTCTGGAAGCCACTACAGCCACTACACTATTGACTCTACTGAAGTCTTCTCTGGCCAGGCTGCTTGTCAGGGCTGTCCTGGGGCTGTAACCACATGGCTCCTGCAGAACTGCACTCAGCTCCCAGCATGCTGTGAGAAACCTTTTCTGTTGGCCTGCCAGGCTGTCTTCACTGGAAGATTTGCTTCTCTCTGTCATTTTGTGGGTTCTATAGCTTTAGAATTTGTTTAGAGTCATTTTTACAGGTAATAGAACTGTTTGGAGCTGAAGCCCATGCCAAGTTTGTGCTTCTACTCCACCATCTTGTCTCTGCCTCCAATTACTAATTATCTTAAATAAATTTATAAAGGCTACTTGCTAGACTTAAACATGAGGAATTGAAAAACACAGGACTTGTATGAATTAATACAATTTGAGGTTAGCAGAATCAGCAAAGTGCACAATGACTACAATGTTTTACATAAAGAGAATCAACAATAAAAATTGCCACATTCCACTTAATTTCAATGACAGATTTTGCCTGTAGAGAACAAAGAAAAAAGGAAATTCAGTTCCTTCTCCCATCCTGTGATATATTTCCAATTGATTATTTTTCCTATAGTAGGGGAATATTTAAGCGATCACATCAGCCAGTTCTTTTAGCATCTGAGGAAGTAACTCAGTTGAATCAGGAGACTTGAATTAGAAAATGTGTAAGCTGCTAGTTGATTTCAATATCACTAATTATTTTGGGCAATTAACACCTTCTCACCCACCTTTGTTCTGTTGGGTTTTTTTTCAGGCCAATAGTAATTTTCTTTGTCTAGTAAGAAAAAATTGACATCTCTTCTTTCTCTCTCTGATCAGCTATCACTGTCCCATCCATCCTCTATGTTAGTCCTGTCCTTTCTTTGATCCTCCTCTTTTCCCCAGTATAGGAGTAGCAGCAGCAGCACAATCATAATGAAAAGAAAAAAGAAGATAAAGATAAAAGAAGAAAAAGATGAATATGAAGGTGAAGAATAAACTAACCAGTTTGCTTCTTTTTCATACCCAGCATTATCTTTGTATAATTGTGCTACCTTTGCATTCAGCTTGTTATTTTCCCTTGTTTTTGTAGCCTCCGTCACTTAAATAAAGCATTTGTTGGTAAGTTTTCTGTTCCTTCACATTCTTCTCTATAGAGAATTTTTACAGTTCCTCTTCCTTTGGAAACATTTTCCTCAAAATTTCTTAAGTTTTCTGTCTCCTGGCATGACTCCCCCATAGAATTTTAGTCCACTGGATCCCATTTAATCTTCATCTGAACCCTCTGAAATCTTCTCTCCCCAAATCGAAGGTGTATAAAAACCAAATTGTGCCTTCTTTTCTCTCTTTGAATATCACAAACTCTAGGAGAAAGTAATTACTTCTCCAAAAATTCCTACTCCAAAATCCATTTCTTACCCTTGGTGGGAAGGCTGGATTTGAACTCGCTTATTGGTTCTAGGTACTGCAGTCACACTAAGAGTAGCTAGGTGGTGCAACGAAAAAGATGCTGGCACTGAAATCAGGAGATCTTGAATTCAAATAAAACCTCAGACGCTTATTAGCTGTGTGATCTTGGGTAAATCAAATAATCCTTCTTGCCTCACTCTCCTATCTGTAAAATGAGATGGAGAAGGTATGACATGAAAGTTGGACATGACTAACCAAAAAAAAGTCTTTATTCTATCTACACTGCCATGTAAGCGACTTTAAATTTATTATACATTTTAAAAGACTACATAAATTCAGTTTTATATAAATAACTAAGAACTATTTCTCTGTTCTTTATATGTTGAAATGTTTATGATTTTTCAGGATTGTTAAGTTGATAATGAATTTTTAAAATTCAAAGAGAACAAACGGGCAAGGAATCCTACTGAATATTTAAAGAACATGCTTTAAAATATTAAATCCTTTGGAAATTAATTAATTTAAATAACATAATTCCTTAGGAAGTGTGGTTGCTTTAATGATTTTCATGGTTGTTTCTAATAAAATGTTCATTTTTTGTAGAACTTCATACACCTATTTTTAAAAGATAAAAACAAATGTCCAGTGCTTGGTACTAAGGACCAGATTTAAATTCCAATAATCTTTGCAACTTTCAAAAACGTTATACTTTTTAGTTGTTTTTGTAAAATCTTCCCCTTCTGCCATCTTAAGATTTGTGGTCCTCTGTAATATTTCACAGTCAATTCCCTTTAAATCACCTGGTGTGTTATCAGGTACCAAGAGAAAGATTGAAAGGGCAAAGAGAAAATCTTCTGGTTATTCTCTTGTAGAGGTTAAATCTATATGGAATGATGGTGAAGGAAACACAGTAGACAACACCTATTCCCTAGTTGTCTGCCTCTTCAGTTTATGCCTGCATGGCTACACATGAAAGAAATATTGAATGAATGAATGAATGAATGAATGAGTGAATGAATGGATGAATGAATGAATGCATCCATCCATGCACTGCATTACAATTTTCCTTTGCACTCCCTTTTCTCTGTGTAGTATCCTTCTTGGGTAATCCTTACCTTTGAGCAATGTCTTTCCTTCCTCTAAATGAGTTCTTTCCCTTCTATTGGTAAAAGAAAATTTGAGTGTGTTTGTATTTTGAATGGAGCTCACTTTTCTGTGGGCATTGTCCTTTGCAGCAGTTAAACTCTTAATAGCATTCACAGGCCACTATCGGCTCTGACAGGAGTTCGATAACCTTCTTTCAGCTGGCAATATCAAGATTTCTTTTCATTCTTGTAACTCAAGGTTATTGAGACCAGCAGGTGATCTCTGTCAAGGATCCAGAACTGTTCACCCTGATTCATTATTTTTCTTTGCCAAAGCAAGTGCATCATCAGTGGTTGAGCTTCAGTTCTGTCTCTAGTCAATTCAGTTCTCTCCTAATTCCAAGTTTGCTTTTCCTACACCTGAGTAGAGTAAGGAGTGAGGAGTCATTAGTTTGATCTGAGCTCTGGGACCACAAAGACAAATGTAAAATGGTCCCTGTACTTATGAACTTACACTCTCAAAGAAAAAGCCACATGTATACATACAAGTATAACAAAACTCATTACAAATAGTTAAAACTAGAGGTATGCCTGGGCCAGTTTGAAGCCACTGGAAAGAGACAATTGTTCAATTTTCAGTGTGAGTACAAGAAATCAGCAAATGCTACAAAGCAGGACTGGATTTATTGTTTTGCTAGTGGTCTAGACTTAAGAAAGTGATAGAAAATGTGAATAATTAAGATTGAACTTAAACATATGCCACGTATGCATTTTTAGGAGAGCGAATTGTTAAAACATTTAC
>JAQQSW010009335.1:0-13255 GCA_028646575.1 Pseudocheirus occidentalis
AAAAAATAAATTAATTAAAAAAATTTTTAGCCCTGTTGGATTGTTTTTAATTGTTTAGAATGGCTTCTTTGACTTCACATTACAAAAGCAAAAGCAAACCAATTTCCATCTAAATTATGAGCCATTTGTCCAAATGACTTAAAACTAGATATCAAAGGAGTCTTATGTAAATAAGAATTTGACATATAATCATAAAAAAATGAACTCCTCTCTTTATGATGTTCTGAACTTAAAATTCAGATACTAATCAAGCTAATTGAAAACATCAGAAAGAAAAACAAAGTGAAGCAGTTCACCATAAAGGCATTTATTAATTTGCTTTTATTTTTGTAATCAGAAATGATCCATTCATAGAAGTGCATTATCTTTCACTTTAAAAATTGTTCCAGCAATGAATTCCTACTGATCACCATTCATCTTTACATTAATTTTATTGACCATTGCTGTTAGAGATATTTTGCAGCTGCACCTTTAGTTGATTATCCTTTTATACTTGTTATTTCTGCAGCTCCACTAAGTTTTATTTTGAAGATTACATTTTATTTTTCTTCTTGGAATCATTTTATAATTCTCTTACTTGAAAATCAGGTACACAGTTTTATAAATGAATATGAATGTTGCCCAATGGGTGAAAAAGCGATGATTTGGCTTCTTTGCTCTTTTTTTTTACCCAGAGATTCAAAATGCAGCTTCAGGAAATTTAAGGTTATAATTCCTATTCACATTACATAATTTATTTTTTTAAACATTTGTTTTTAAAACGTTGAGTTCCAGATTTTTTCCCTTCTTCCCTCCTCACGAACCCCCACTGGGAAGATAAGTAATTCAATATAGATTGTACATGTGTAGTTACATAAAACATTTCCATAGTAGTTATATTGGGAAAGACTAACTATAATTCCCTCTATCCTATCCTGCTCCCCGCTTATTCTGTTTTCTCCTTTGACCCTGTCTCTTTTCAAAAGTGTGTGCTTCTAATTATCTTATACCTGTATCTTCCCTCTTCTCTGTCATCTCCCCTCTTATCCCTATTTTCCTGTAGGGTAAGAAACCCAATTGAGTGTATATGTTATTCCCTAATTAAGCCACATATGCATATGTATATGTATATGCATATGTATATATACACATATATATTCCCTTCAACTATCCTCATACTGAGAAAAGTCTCATGAGTTACAATTATCATTTTTCCATGTAGGGATGTAAATAGTTTAGCTTTAATAAGTTCCTTATGATTTCTTTTTCCTGTTTACCTTCTCTTGCTTCTCTTGCTTCTTGTATTTGAAAGTGAAATTTTCTGTTCAGCTCTGGTTTTTTCATCAAGAATGCTTGAAAATCCCCTATTTCATTGAATGACAATATTTTTTCCCTGAAGCATTATACTCAGTTTTGCTGGGTAGGTGCTTCTTGTTTTTAATCCTAGCTCCTTTGACCCCTAGAATATTATATTCCAAGCCCTTCAATTCCTTAATGTAGAAGCTGCTAGGTCTTGTGTTGTCCTGATTGTTTCTACAATACTCAAATTTCTTCTTCCTGACTGCTTATAGTATTTTCTCCTTAACCTGGGAACACTGGAATTTGGCTATGACATTCCTAGGAGTTTTCTTTTTGGGATCTTTTTCAAGGGGTGATCTGCAGCCCCTACAAGCTCTGGCACATTGGCCACACACACCAGGAAAACTACTCAAAACCATGATCCAGATTCAAGAAGGTTAAATCAAGAGAGATTACCCTCTGAGTGATGTCTTGGCCCCTCTATAATCTGCAGGCAAGAGCTCCAGAAATAGCCACCTGACAGCAGCTGTAACCACCACATTTCTGCAGCTTCTTGATCCAGGGCAAGGGCTGGACCACACTCTTTTTCACCCAGTTCCGACAGAGTTCCTGACTGACCTTTTACTTTCTTTTTCATGTTTGGGGCTTTAGAAGTCTGGAAACCACCACAGTTGATGTGGATTCACTCTCCTGAAGTCTGCCCTGGCCATCACTGGTCAGGGCCACCCTGAGGTCAGAACCACATGGCTCTCAGGGAACTGCGCTAAACTCTTCCTGTTGGCCTGCTGGGCTGCCTTCAGCGGGAGATGTGTTTCTTTCTGTCACCTTGTGGGTTCTGTAGCTCTAAATTTGTTTAGAGTCATTTTTTACATGTATTGGAGGTGGTGGGAGGTCCTGTTCTTACTCTGCTCCACCTCTCCATCTTGACTCTGTCCCCCATATTACATCACTTAAATATGTTTATCTTTCCTATAATTTTCAGAAGGAAACTTTTCTTCACAGTCTCCTTATAGCTATTCTTTAGTATCATTCTTTTATATCATAGGAAAAGAGTATTAACTCTAAATTTAAAACCTTTGGACAACTCACTTCACCTTCTATTTAGACATATAATCAATAACAAAACCAACAGAAGCCATTCTATCCCATTACATGCCAAAAAAACTTTTGACAAAATACAATATATATTCCTAGTAAAAACACCGGATAACATAGGAATAAATAAAGCTTACCTTAAAAATGATAATATCTAAAACAATCAGCAAGCATTATCTTTGATGGAAATAAATTAAAAGCCTTTCCATTAAGATAGGGGTAAAGCAAGGATAACCATTATCACCACTATTATGCAATCTTGTACTAGAAATGTTAGCTATAACAATAAGAAAATAAAAGGAAATTGAAGAAATTAAAAGAGTCAATAACAAAACAAAATAATCCGTCTTGGCAGATGTAACACAATATTCACAGTGCTGATGGTGACTATGAAAATGCCAACACAGTTTTCAATCACAAAATATAACAGACTTAAAATAATAACAAAGTAGAACAGAGAAGCAAAAGACTTACTCAGATACTAGAAAACTGAATCCCCAAACCAGAATGCCAAATCCATCATAGCAACAAAGAAGTTAATACACCATAGCATGGCAGAGAACCACAAAATTCTTTAGTCTTCCCACAAACAAATACAAGCCTAGCTGTTACAGCAGGGGACAAATGAGCACTCACAACCTATCTCCTAAGATACATCTTCTCCTCTCTGTAGCTCTAGCTGCTCTAACTCCCACCTTCCTGTGGGCTTTGTTTCACCCTTCGGCAAACTTCTCCTACCACAGGTTCCATGTGATTGCATTCGACCTATCAGGGGACAGAGAAGACCTTCAAAGCAGGAAAGATCTTCAGATTCTCTTAGGCTTATCAAGGGGTAATGGAAGGTCTTCAAATTCCTATTACCATTATGTTTGGGCCCAAGATCTTTCATGTCCCTTACATAGCAAAAATACATTAACAATACATTTCATTATATAGGTGTAATGCCAAACATAAGCAGCTTCCAAGGTTCTGAATAGAAGTATAGTGAACTCTATTTATTCAGTAACAAAATAAGGCAAAACATTCACAGAGAATCAAAATACAGCATTCATCATGTGTAGCTCAATCATTAAGTCCTTAATTCAGTCACAAAGTACAAAGTCAAAGTACTACGCCCTTGTGTAGTGAATTCATTTAGTCAATCACAAAGTCTCTTTTCTAAAGTGGAGATTAGTTTTCAACCATAGACAAAGTACATTCATTTGGTCAGTCACAAAGTACAAAGATTAAAAGTTTTCCACCCCTGGATCACAACTGAATTACAGTATCATCTGTTACCACCAAGCACCTTCTCAAGGGGCAGTGGAAAGCACAAAGGCCACCTACCTCTAGGTCACAACCAGGTTACAATATCATCACAGCATTCAATACCTAAGGAGAGGTCTTTCTTCATCTTGACCTGAGGCAGGATCTCAGTAGTTTGTATTCTTGGGAAGACAAAGCTTAAAAAAGACATCAAAACATTTATGCACATTGCTGGCATCCCCTTCAATTCACGATCTGCCTGTGAAATCAGCCTATGTCCAAAAAGGTCTGAGGCCTCTATCAACAAATAACTCTGACAAAGTAACATCAAAAAAGACAGACAAAATACTGGCACCACAGTTATGCTTCCTCAGTTCTTGGCAGCTCCAGGTATCAGTTTTCAAAAGTACTGCGCAGCTCCAACTGGCCCTCAGCAATCTGGGCAGCTTCGGCTGGTGGTTCTCTCTCTCAGCAACTCTAGCCCCAGAATTCTCTCTCTGTCTCTCTGTCTCTCCTTCTGTCTCTGTCTCTCTGTCTCTGTCTCTCTGTCTCTTTGTCTCTGCCTCTCTCTGTCTGTCTGTCTGTCTCTCCCTCCCTCCCTGCATGTTGCTGCTCCCAAAAGTTCTTCTGGCCTCTCTCAGCTTGGGTCTTTCCCTATATAGGGCACCAGTTCCTCCCTGTTCAGCCCGCTCATCAACAAGTCCATCCCACTTGTGGGATTTCAAGCTGTCTTAACACCTTGAAATAGAAAAAGCCAATACAAAGGGATCTTTGAATTCCATTATCATTACACTAGGTTAATGGGAGTTTAGGGGTAAAAAAAAACTTTACAACAACATAATAGGGATAATAAAAAATAAGCACATAAAACAATATCTTAGGATCATCCCCCCCCTCAATGAATGGGGCTCAAAATCTTGGGGTAAGGAGCAAAGGTCTTTTCTCCACAACTTCTTCCTGCTAAAGTTGATGTCCCTGCCCCAAGAGGTCCCATTGAAGAGATCAGTTCTTTAAGTGGCATTCAGAACTCTGTTGATGCCTGGTGCAGAGATGACACATCGCAGGCATGGACAAGGTATGACATCCAGCTTAAGCAATCAGGCATCTACGGGTGGAGGGCACTAAGCCTGCAGGAAACAAATCTTTCAAACAAGTTTAACAGACAAAAAGATAAAAAAGAAAAAAATATCAGGTCAGCTGTGATTCTGGAGTCCATGAACTCACTATCATAGCCTCATTCATGGTAGAATATATGAATTAAGGGTACAATTTGGTAATCATCTTTCCCTGAATAAACAGTTACTGTAAGTATTATCTCTCCCATATGCTATAATTTCAGAAGGCTTTGGAATATCATCTGGCTTCCACTTTATCCATATGTTAGCTCCCAATTTTATTCTATCAGTAGAACCAAACCCTTCAGTTCCTGTGATAGTTATTTTGGAAAGAGGGTCAGTTTTCATAAGGGGCATTGTTTCACAAGGAATAATATTTACTTTAACTATTCTATCATTTTTACAAAGCTGTATGGGTTCTTCACCCAAATTTGGAATGTCACAATAATTTCTCCTTGATTATTAGAATCTATTCCTCTAGACAATACTTGTATTCCTTGAGTTATTCCAATTCCTATAGCTAAATTCCTATACCTAAATCTTGATTTAGGTAGTGTCCACCCAAAATTATTTTTAGGAGTTCTCATACATATTCTACCAGGGCTTTTTCTTATTTCTTTTCAATCCATCCAAAAGTCCTCTAAACAATGTAAATAATTTCCTTCTGAATCAGGTATTCCTGGACACAGCACTAGGGCATCTGGTCTCACAGCCCAATACTCAGTAATTGGGATCTTATGTGTTTGTTGCTTTCTAATTTGAAGATTTGAGGTCATCATTCTGGCTAGGGGTGTATTTCTCCCAATCTTCTATTATTCAAATTACTTTAAGCAGTAAACAAATTATCCTTCCAATGTTGATACAAATTATTAGAACTTAATTTCCTTAACTGTTCTTTCAATAATTCTTTCATTATTTCAATGAAAACCAGATGCTTGTGGATACTATGGAATATATGTCTATTCTGTATTGTTTAATATACAATATCTCTTCATTTCATTACCTTTGAAATGTGACCCATTGACACTTTGAATATGCATTAGGGTTCCATAATATATACTTAGGAGATCTAGAGTTTTATGAGTATTTTTCTGAGTCACATTCTTATAAGGACAAGGCACTATTTCACCTAGATGTGTATCAACAGAAGTACATATAAATTTTCATACTTCATTTTGGGGTAGGGGACCAATATAATCTCTGCCAAATTTGGGCTGGAACATTTCACCTTGCAATCTCTGTAGTTACTATCTATGGAAGCGTCTGTTCCTTTTTCAGATGACATATATGACATTTTTCTGCTACCTGTTTTAATAATGAATGAGAGATGCTAATAGCTCTATCTTGTGCCCACTGCTGTGTGGCCTAGACCACTAAATGATCAGCCATTTGATGGACCCATTTTTTTTTTAGTAAAATCAACGGCTGATGTCAGAGTAGGGACAATATGTTGAGTAGCAACCTTTGTTAGTCAATCACTATGTGCATTGTACTCATATTCTGGCATGGTGAGGGCCACAAGAGTATCTACATGAAAAATTGACACATTAGTAATCAAAGTCATGTTCCTATATCTTCCCATAATTCTTTGACCCAGACTTGTTTACCACAAATTGCCCAATTTTGATTTTTCCACATGTGCATCTGTGTAGTTAATGCATTAGTTATTGCCCATGAATCAGCAAATATATGACACTGTCCGCCTTGTTCTGCTTTTTTTATTTTTAAAATTTATTTATTTTTAGCTTTTAACATTCATTTCCACAAGACTTTGAGTTACAATTTTTTCACTCCCCATCTTTCCCCTACCCCCATCTCAAAATAGCAAGCCTACTGAATAGCCCTTCCCCAATCTGTTCTCTCTTATATCCTCCCCCTTCACACTCCTAACTTTCTAATAGGGCAAGATGGGTTTCTATACCCAGTACCTGTATATCTTATTTCCTAGTTTCATGTAAAAAACAATTTTTAAACATTTGTTTTTAAAACTGAGTTCCAGATTTTTTCCCTTTCTTCCCTCCTCACACACCCCCACTGGGAAGATAAGCAATTCAATATAGATTGTACATGTGTAGTTACCCAAATCATTTCAATAATAGTTATATTGTGAAAGACTAACTATATTTCCCTCCATCCTATCCCGCACTCCACTTATTCTATTTTCTCCTTTGACCCTATCCCTTCTCAAAAATGTTTGCTTCTAACTGCCCTATTAACTTTTATTCTAGATATCATTCCTTCCTATTCAATTCATCCTGTGCCCTCTATCCATGTATACTTGAATGTACAAACAGACACACTCATACACACACACACACACACACACATCCTCCTATACTTATGTAATAGTAATGGAATTTGGAAATGCCCGTGTAATGGCTTGGTTTTGGGGTTGAGTGTTAAAACCCAGAGCTTGTGAATCCCACTTGTGGGATGGACTTGTTGACTTGAAGAAGAGAGGACTGCACTGGGAGGAGTCGTGAATTGGAAGAGAAGCCCAAGCCCAGAGAGGAGGCCAGAAGGACTTGTGGGAGAGCAGTAGTCAGTATCATGGAACCTAAGTTGCTGAGAGAAAGACTGCTGAGAGTCCATTGGAATTGCCCAGGACTTTTGAGAACTGCCGTCTGGAGCTGCCAATAACTGAGGAGACATGGCTGTGAGGCTGGTATTTTGTCTGTCTGTTTTGATGTTGTTTCGCCAGATTCATCTGATGGTGAAGGACTGTGCTGCTGTTGTAGAGGTCCTGGAACCTGGCTGTTGGTTCAGAAACCCTGAAGGAGGATTTTCTTGGGGTATGTTCACAGAAATCCTGGAAGAAGGCCTTGCTGATGTTTTCAGGAGTTCTGGGACTGTTCTACAAGCAAAGAGTGACTTGATGAGGACACTGGCTATGACTTTGTTGAGCCTTCCCTGCCCAGGAACTGAGATTGCTGAGGGCTTGCCTCAAGTGAAGATGAAAGAAGGGCCTTTCTCTGGGTTTTAAGTGCTGAGATGGTATCTTAACTTTGTTATGGCTTAAGGGTGGATGGCCTTTTGTGCTTTCCTGCTCCCTTTTGAGAAAGTGCTTGGTGTTAATGGATGGTATTGTAAGAGGGGTGGGAAACATTTGGCCTTTTTGTGCTCTGTGATTGATCCAATGAATATACTTTATGACTGGATAAATTTTATGTTTATGACTGGAAACTGATCTCCATTTGAGAAGAGGCTTTGACTGACTAAATTAATGTTCTGTCTAAGGGTGAAGTAGTATCTGGATTGAACTGAGAACTTATTTGCTAAATGAATGAGTTATATTGTATTTTGACTTTCTCTGTTCTGTGAATGTTTGCTGAAAAAATGAGATTTGCTATGCTGGTAATCCAAACCTTGGAAGTTGCCTTTGCTTGGCATTACAACCTACATATATGTATATATGTATATATGTGTGTATATATATATATATATATATATATATACACACACACACACATATATACATATACATATGCATTTACATATACATTTATATATTCATATATATATTCCCTTCATCTATCCTCATGCTGAGAAAATTCTCATGAGTTACAATTATTGTTTTTTCCATGTAGGAATGTAAATAGTTCAACTTTAATAAGTTCCTTATGATTTCTTTTTCTTGTTTACCTTCTCATGTTCCTCTTGCTTCTTGTATTTGAAAGTCAAATTTCCTGTTCAGCTCTGGTTTTTTCATCAAGAATGCTTGAAAGTCCTCTATTTCATAGAATGACCGTATTTTTCCCTGTAGCATTATACTCAATTTTACTGGATAGGTGATTCTTGGTTTTAGTCCTAGCTCCTATGACCTCCAGAATATCATATTCCAAGCCTTTTGATCCCTTTATGTAGAAACTCCTAGGTCTTGTGTTATCCTGATTACTTTTCCACAATACTCAAATTGTTTATTCCTGACTGCTTGCAGTATTTTCTCCTTGATCTATGAATTCTGGAATTTGGTTATAATATTCCTAGGAGTTTTCTTTTGGGGATCTTTTTCAAGAGGTGATTGGTGAATTCTGTTTGTATTTTACCCTCTGGTTCTAGAATATCAGGGCAGTTTTCCTTGAGAATTTCTTGCAAGATGATGTCTAGACACTTTTTTTTGATCATGGCTTTCATGTAGACCAATAAGTTTTTAAATTAGACAAAATGGGGTTAATTATCCCATATAGAAGAGGCAAGGGATAGTTGTTATGACTTTACTTTCAATTACTCTCATTGAATTTGGCTTAGGGAAGAAATGACATAAACACTAAACTGGGCATCATGCCACACAGGAAAGTAGGGGGCATGGCGATGAGAGCGGGGATGACGGAGAGGAGGGCAGGGTCTGTGGGAGAGAAGCTGGAAGCACACACTTCAGTAAAGGGACAAGGACAGGGTAGAGAACAGAACAGGGGGGGACGGATAGGAAGGAGGGACATATGATCACTGTCACAATATGTCTACTCTGAAGATGTCCTGTATAATCACACATCCACAGCCTGTATTGAATTGCTTGTCCTTCCAATGGGGGTGGGTGACAAGGGAGGAAGCAAAAGAATCTAGAATTTAAAGCTCCACAATCCCTGCAACTAGGAATTAAGATATACAGGGGCTGGGGTAGGGAGACCCTCCCTGCCCTACCAGAAAGTAAGAGAGCAGATCAGGGGAGGGGCTTTACAGTGGGATCACGGTTTGCGGATTGGGGTAGGGGAAAGACGGGGAGAGAATTTGCAATTCAAAAATCTCATGAAAATGAATGATGTAAACTAGAAAACAAATTTTAAAAAATTAATTTAAAAAATAATAATTTTAAAATTATCTCCCCTGGATCTGTTTTCCAGGTCAGTGGTTTTTCCAATGAGATATTTCACATTCCTTCTATTTTTTCATTTGTTTGGATCTGTTTTATAGTATCTTGATTTCTCATATAGTCATTAGCTTACAATGGCTACAATCTAATTCTGAAATAGTTATTCTCTTCAGTGAGTTTTTAAAATTTATTTTTCATCTGGCAAATTTGGTTTTTTAAGGCATTTTTCTCCTCATTGGATTTTTGGGCCTCTTTTGCCATTTGAGTTAGTCTCTTTTTTAAGGTGTTATTTTCTTCAGTATTATTTGTATTGCCTTTAGCAGGCTGTTAACTGGCTTTTCATGATTTTCTTCCATCATTCTCACTTCTCTTCCCAATTTTTCCTCCACTTCTCTTACTTGATTTTCAAAATACTTCTTGAGTTCCTCCATGGCCTGTAACCAATTCATATTTTTCTTGGAGGCTTTTGGTGCAGGAGTTTGGACTTTGCTGCCTTCCTCTCACTCCATGTGTTGATCCTTTTTATCCCCCCAAAAGGATTCTATGGTCATTTTGTGCTTCCATTGCTTCCTTATATTGGCAACCAATTACTTGACTTTGAGCTCTTTGCCATAGTAGAACTCTGCTTCCAAAATGGAGAAAGCTATGCCCCAAATTGCTGGTATTTTTGCAGCTGCCAGAGCTATTAGATGGGTGCCCTCTCTACAGCCTCCACAAGCTCTGGCTCACTGGTCACACACTCCGAGATTACCACTCAAGACCATGATCTGGATCCAAGCAGGTCAAAACAAGAGCAATTACCCTTTCAATGGCCTCTTGGTCCCTACCGGAGCTCCAGAAGCAGCCATGTGGCAGCAGCTTCAGCCACCATACCTCCTCCACTTCTCGCTCTGGGAGAAGCAGCTGTCAGCGCTCCCCCTGCTTGAACACAGTTCCACACTGACTTTTTACTTTGTCTTTGGCATTTGTGGATTAAGAAGTCTAGAAACTGCTACAGCTTCTGGTGATTTACTCTCATAAAGTCTGCTCCCAGTTGCCACTGGTTGGGGTTGCCCTGGCGCTAAAACCACAGCTCCTGTGGGACTGTGCTCAGCTCCCAGAGCACTGTGATGGATCCATCCTGCCAGCCTGCTGGGCTTCCTTCAGTGGGAGATTTGTTTCTCTCTGTCACTTTGTGGGTTTCATAGCTCTAAAGTTTGTTTAGAGTCAATTTTTACATGTATTGGAGGGGGTAGAAGCCGGAGCCATGTGGAAGTTGTGTTTCTACTCCATCACCTTGCCCTTGTTCTATTTTAATGGCTTGATATACTGCCATCTCGATTTTGTGCCCGCTAGTATGTAGCCTGGATGCTGAATGGTTGGTCATTTGATGTTGACCACTTTTACCCATCCTGGTACTTTTAATCTGAGTCTCCCTGAAGGTGTTACAAATTTGGTTATAATGGCTCAGGAAGATCTGTACAGGCAGTTCTTGTCTATTCTGTCTAACCTCAAGTCCCTTTACCCAATACATTTGGTGTAATTCATTAGTTGGAATATGATCAATTCTTCCAAAATCTACCCCTGTTCTCAATAAAGCAGTAAACAATTCTTTTTTCTCAGTCTATTCTGACTTTGATTCTGCTGGATATTTACTCTTTTTTCTCTCAAGGAATTTATCTTTTTCCCATTTCCCTAACTCACTTAACTGTGAAATCTTATCTATCACCTCTGAGAGTGCACAATCTCCCCAATTAGGAGAGTAATTAGGTCCTTATAAGCAGGAGAAGTGTTCTTCACTATGATAATCCTATGAGAAATTGCTCAGCAGGTATCATGATATGCGTTGCATCTCTTACCACGACAGATATCTTTATTACCTACTCCTTTAACTTTCTCATACAGTCCCTAAGTACATACCAGGGTCTCTCTCCACTAAACTGTATGGAATCAGTGGAATACATTCTATTTCATCCCTTGCCAGCCAAAGGTAACAGACTGGCCATATTGTTACCTCCTAAAAAAAGGTAATCCCTGAAGGCCTGTTGTACAAAAGGACTCTGACTAATACCTATAAATTTCAAGGAATCCACACTAACTACCCAAACATCTCTGACCCTTTCATCACTGACTCTCACATTGTTTCATTTTCTACCCACACACTCTACTGGCAGTAGTCATTGTGGCACCAAGGATGAGCCTGAACTACATGCACATTCCTCTTGTAGGTTTTTTTTGCTTTTTCTTGGCCAAATTCACAATTTTTTTCTTCTGAGACTCCCCAGCTTGCTCTTCTAAAGGAGATCACAAATGTTATAACACAGAAAATTTCCCATGTGAATCAGCTAACTGCATTTTCCTCTGAGCTTTTTTTTGCATCAAATTGCCTCTGCTTTTACATATATGTAACCTTTTAAACATATGTTAACCTGTTAGTAAAACCCAACCTTTTTTACACACCCCTTCCAGTTCTTTCCCTGGTTTTACTAGTATTCCTTACAAACATGCTTCTGAATCTCTAGATTCTCCATTCTGTAACCTTGGTTCCTAGCTTTCACAGAACTCTCTACTTTTAGCCCATTACTTTGCTAGGGTGTAATAAGGTAAATCCTCCCATCCTGGGATAACCATTTCTTCTTCTAAAGCCCTTCTGCCCCACAAATGGATATTTAATGATCCTATCCTTGTCGCCAAATATTGCACCAATGCAATATTCACAACATCAGTGGTGACCATGAATATGGCATAGCTCTCAAACACAAAATATAACAGACTCTACATATAGAAGACAGAAGCAAAACATTTATTCAGACACCAGACAACTGAATCACACAATCAGAAAGCCAAATTGGACATAGCAACAAAGAAGATAATGCACCATAGCACAGCAGGTAGCCATACCATCCTTTAGCCTTCCTACAGACAAACATTCACAAGCCTAACTGTTACAGCAGGGGAAAAACACAAGCCTAGCTGTCTCCTTGGGTGCATCCTCTCCTCCTTCCAACTTCCAACTGCTCTGACTCCAAGCTTCCTGTGTGCTCTTTACCACCCTTCAGCAAACTCTTCCCACCACAAGATCCATGTGATTACATACAACCTATTAGGAAGCAGGCAAGATCTTCAAAACAGAAGAACTCTAAACTCCCTTAGGCTTATTAAGGGGTAGCGGAGATCTTTAAATTCCCATTATCTTTACAGCAGATCATATGGTATTAGAGAATCCTCAAGAATCAACCAAAAAGCAAGTTAAATAATTAACAACTTTAGAAAAGTTGGAGGATATAAAATAAACTCATAGAAATCATCAGAATTTTTATATATTATCAACAAAGATCAGCAGCAAGAAAAAGACATTTCATTTAAAACAACTAGGGACAGTATAAAATATTTGGAAGTCCGTCTGCCAAGACAAACCCAGGAACTATATGAACAAAATTACAAAACACTTTTCACAAAAATGAACTCAGATCTAAACAACTGGAAAATATTGATTGCTTGTGGGTAAATCAAATCAATTTTATAAAAATTAGAATTCTGACTAAATCAGTCTACTCATTTAGTGCCATACCAAACGTAAATACATGCACGTGCATGCATAGGTGTGTGTGTGTGTGTGTGTGCTTGTATGTGTGTGTGTGTGTGGAGAGAGAGAGAGAGAGAGAGAGAGATTGAGAGAGAGAGAGAGAGAGTGTGTGTGTGTGTGTGTGTGCGTGTATGTGTGTGTGTGTGT